>VBVQ01000266.1:0-71989 GCA_011636635.1 Tetramorium simillimum | reverse complement strand
GGAAATATAAATTATCAATTGCAAATATACATATATATATATATATATATATATATCTAATTCTAAAAGAAATTATAATCGAAATAAAGAAAAATTTCGCAAATCACTTACTTGTCCAGTCCGTCTCTGAGAACATCCGCGAGCGCTTTCCTCAGATCCTCCAACCGAGGACAAACCTCGTGTAAGGTGCCCTCGATGATTATTTTAACGAGCAATTTAATTTCATCCGGTGACAGAACCGAAACATTTTCCGTAATCGCCTCGTCGGGCGATTCCGTGAAACCCGCCGTACTCCAGGGTACCATCGGCTCCAAAGTACTCGTAGCCGAAGGGCTCTTTGTAACAGTCGTCGTTGTCCTAACGCCCATATTCGGCGGAAGTTCCGTCGTGCCTGGAGCGGACGTCTCGGTGATGCTCGCGTTGAAACTTGAATCTTTAGACTTTAAAGGATCCTCTGTAACACCGGAGGCTCCCGTGGCATCAGCGACAGTGGCGCTGGTAAAATCGATAGTGCTCACAGTAACTTCGTTCCTCGTGAATTCCGTGCGATTACTTTGGCCCTCAAAAGTAATCTGAGCATCTTGAGGACCTCTGGTAGTTCCGTTGTCCACACGGTGCACATCCGACACTCGATCTGTCGTTGGAGTTCCATCTTCGGTCGTCACCGGAAATTCGCTGGATTCCTCCGGCTTCATCGCGGTGACCGCATCCTCCGTTGCATTGTTCGTCACAGACGAATTTTGTACGGTCGTCGCCCTCGAAGGCATCGTTTGCTCCTCGAATGTTCGTCCTTCGACACTCCTCTCGGTCACGTTGGTTACCGAGGAGATCGCCTCCGTGAGGCTGACGAACTCGAATTCGATGGACGTGGTCGTCGGAATTGAGGATTCGTCGGGATTTAAAGTGACAGAGGGAGATTCGGTGGTGTGATTGATACTCGAAGAAGGTCGCAGCGTGACATTCGTCTTTGGCACCGATCCCGTGGAATTTTCGGGAACTATCGTAGCGATCGTATTGATTTCCGTTGCCAATGTTGGCAACGTTTTCGTCCTGTTCTCTTCCGTCGTGTCCTTGTCCAAAGGAACCACACTTGTGGATTCGGTGACGACGAAAGTTGAGCGGATCATCATGGCTTCTTCTGGTTCCATCTGAACATCAGTATTCAGAGAGACCGTCTTAGACGTGTTCACTTCCGTGGAGTGCAACATTGATGATTCTGTCACTTCGCCGGAATGTGATTTCACTTCCTTGCCATCCGGAATCGCGCTCACTTCCGTTATTCCGTTTCCAGTCACATCGTAGCCATCGTCTCTACCCACAATCACTTTCTCCTCCTCTTTCGCACCTGGCGTGTTATTCTCGTTTGACTTGGAGCGTTTCGTTTCCGTGGCCTTTGCGCTGCTGTTAAATCCTTCCGGAAAAGTTTCGTTCGTCGCTCGAACATTGGCTAAAACAAATGGAATCGCTGTCGCTGGCATCAAAGAGGAGAGACTCTTTGTCGTGGAACTCGTCGACTCATTTACATTTTTTTTATTCGACTTATGCTGTTGGATGCTGTTCTCGATCACAACCGACGGTTCTGTGACAACGAATTTCTTTTCGGACTCCCCTCTCCCGATCGTATTCTCGTAAGCGGAAGTTTCCTCCGTAACGTCGCCGCCTTCCTTCTTCAGCTTCAAGCTAGCCTCTGTTATTACCTGGAATGATTCTCTGCTGGATTTTAAATATGGATAAGGTCTTTGATCTATTTTTTCCGTGCTGTTTCGCAGGCCTTGGGTGATCGACAATCCTCCGTCGGTTCTCATCGAGGCTGTAGATTTCACCTCGGTATTTGGAAACTCGTTGATACCGGAAAATCCAATAGTCCTGCCTTGCGGAACTAGATTAGGAGTGGTTTCGAGAGTGGACAAGGTACGCTCTTCAAGTCGCACGCTCTGAGTCATTGTTTCGGGTAACTTCACCTGACTCTCAGGTTCTCCTATTGATTTCCAGTCTTCCACACCATCTGTACTCTTAGTAGTTACATTGGAAATGGAGGTGTCTGCGCTCTGCTCATGATGATTTTCATCTTTCACGCTAATCTCCTTTTGCTTCATGTAGGCTGTGCCTTCCTGATTATTCAGTTCATTGACGTGAGAATCGTTTCTCGCAGTATCGTTCGTGCTAGTCACAATCTTCAATACTGGCAGGTTAGTCACGTTCTTAACGATTTCTACTTCTTCTTTCGGATCGCCTTTCTCGCGCGATTCATTCACGTCAATCGATTGGTTTCCCGTGCTGGCTTTGGGATCTTTCTCCGTCACAGTCTTATAAAAATGATTCACGTAAGTGTCATTAACTAATGAGACGTTTCCTTCATGTCCCTTATCATCGATTTTCTCTAAATCAAATGCTTCGGATGCCGTCGTTCCGAGATCATTCGCACTCTTCTTAAATCCCGAGGGATTTTCACTGCGCACCGTAGTTAATTCCCGTTGAACTTCTACTGTATGATCTTCCATTTCCTCATTCCAAATCAAAGTGTTTTTATCCTTTCTCGAAACAACTTCCTTATGATCAAGCTTTATAATTTTGTCCTTCTTTTCGTCGGGTCTGACGGTATTTTCTGACGTCGATTTCGGAGTCGTCCAAAAAAAATCTTTGATAGACTTGACGTTCTCCTGTTTATTCGCAGCTACGTTATTCTCCTCTTCATACTTGACGGAGGACTCCTTTTTTCCTATCTCTTTAGACTCCGAAGTTTCCATAACGTTCCCGACTGACTTCTCGCTGACAATTTTTTCCTTTGTATCGGGAGACGTGATCTTCGTCGTATTGGATACTTTTTCATGGTTCGAAGATTCTTGAAGCGTGCCATCCTCCAGGCTCTTACTGTCCTGCTTTGAATCATTGAAGGATAATTTCGCGGTTGCTGCAGTTAGTTCGTTTTTTCTGGAGAGTCTGAGAAGATCTTCGGAGACGACCTTCGTGCTACTGCTTTTCCCGGAGCTTTCAGCAATCTCTCCATATCTCGGCTTCCTGTTCCCATCCGATGATGAACTTTCGAATTCATCGTCTAATTTTTTCGCCTGCGAATTCGCATATGTTGATACATCATCTTTTTCTCCAGCTTGACTTGCGTTGTTGTTCACATTATGTAATCTGTCTTCTGCGTCGTGAGTTTTCCGATTCGTCAACTCGATATCTTTTCCATGGACTTCTGCGAATGATTGATTTTGATAGGTCGAAGAGACTTTTGTTAGAATCGTTGTAGATCTTTGAGGAGTCGATACTGTTTGGGATTCAGATTTTTCGGACGCAACCGATGCTTCCGTAACTTCCGCCACCGCATTGTCAAAAAGTAGGAACAAAGTGCCTGTAATAGCAAAAAGTCCAGTCTTATAATTTTATATCAATAAGCATCTTTTCTCTTGAAGATACAATGATTATTTTGTATTTACGATTATCTTTTATTTCAAATATAGAGTACTGCATATAATAATCATCATATGATGGTTTAATATCCTATTCGCTAACTAAAATTAATCAAAATCGAAAACTCAATAAGAATGAGAAAAATCACAATATTTTAGAATTATCGAAGCTGACCAGTAGCATCGTGCAAAATTTGCTCATCAAATTTATTACTACCTTTACTACTCTACATTCCAGTTTATATTTAATAAATAATGTATAAACAATTAATTATATTTATTCTAATAGCATGCTAATTTCGCTTTAATATTTCATATTCTATCTATTCGTAAATATATGTACGTACATACGTATATAATTGGAGAGGTAATAGAGATAATTATATAATATATTTATGTTATTTAAAAAAATTTAATTTAGAAAGAAGAGGAACAAAGAAACTTATTATACGTATTCACAAATGATTTACACTTTCAAGACATTCATTGAAAATTATGTAAGAAAGCTTTTAGTAGTAAATTGGTTCTCACTATAAAGTATTAATTATTCTTATTCCATGTAATTTTAGTCACACGTTTGACAATAAAACGGTGAATTATGGTAGGAATCCGCAATAAGCCTGTTTGCTTCAAGCATGAAAACAGAAGCCCTGCGCGCTTATCGGCAACAACAACTGGTTTTCCACTGATTGTGAGATGCGCGATGCAATAAAAATGTGGCGTGCGTAGACGAGGCGTTTAATGGATCGAAAAACCGGTTATCCGTGGTGGAATTACCCGTAGCGGGTTCCTTCAGAACTATTCACGAGGTTCTACGATACAGTTCGCGTTCTGCAAATTGAAAGCGTTCGCGCGACCGCGGTGAGAGCGTGCGTTTGAATATTAAAGAGACCTCGGAATTATGCAGGGACTTCGAGTATGTCCTCGTGTTTTGCTGATTTACGTCGATACGAGGCGACTAGTCCTCCCCGTGAACGTCGAAGTCGGGATAAATATTCATTTTATTGACGCAGATTCTTAGCGAGATTTTTTTACCCGATTTTTACCTTAATATTCTTATCCGATGTATTTCCGATAGATGCTAAAAATTTTATGGCAAAATATCGATTTCTCGAATTTGATTATTTAAGAGAAAGGATAAAAAAGTTTCCGCGTTTCTATATGTATTTTCATTTATTCACTGTCCAAATTTGCGTACCTTGACATTTGAAACATGTTTTCAATTCTCTAATGTAAGTTTTACAAGACAAAGTTTTCATTTCTTTTATTTGTAATTTGAGAATTCTATCATGGACATTTAATAAAGTAAGAACCAACAAGATAATGCATATTTTAAAGCATTTTATACTTGAATTTTATTTTATTTTATACTTGAAATCTATTTCAGAATACAATTGGAATAAAAATTCTGCATAAAATGCAGCGTACAATACGTATGTAAATGATATTATCAAGAGATTGTCAATAGTATTTTTTATATGTAAATCTCGTATTGAGTAACATCTATTTCTAAGAATAGCTATTGTATGACAAAATATTTATATAATAAGATAGAAACATATCGGATTTGAAAGAAACATTTTATCCATTAAAAGCGTTATACAATATTATCGTTTAAAATAATTAAATTTTGATGCACGTGGAAATTATATAATTATTTATTAAATATTTCTCGTCTCGCAACAAGATGATTCGAATAAACGAAGTATTATTTATGCTGTGCATAAGACTTTTAATAATAGACTTCTTTTAATCCGTTTACACGCAACTTCTTTAACGTAATTACTGGGAATTTACACATTTCTCATATGGTATTTTACTCAACAATATATCTATATACACCTAAAAAGAATTAGTTTTAATGTACATGAAATGACACGCGTACAGTTTTTTTTCCTATTGCAATGGTATTAAAAAAGATAATATTGTTTAAGTTTCTTCATTTCCAGGTGGGAAATATTTAGCTTGCTACGTTGGAAACATCGTTAAAATAATTACCTATCTTATTACCCATTGCATCACCGGCATTAAACACACTTATCTTACAGATGTTAATTCCAGCTAATTAATTGAATTCGCGAGAATTCTATCGTTGTCAGTCTTTAACTCGAGATCCTTCTGAAGACGTGTAAATATGTTTTGTATGCGAATAGATACGTGTACAAGATATCCAACATATATCTGAAATTCGGATATTGCATTTGCAATATTTACTTCAAACAGCTTAACTGAATATACAAAGTTTCTATTCGTTCATATTTGAAAGATCAAATTTAGATCAGAAACCGCGTCGTTCACCTTCATCGTAAATTGAAAGGTGACGATCGCGCGACGAAGTGGGATGGAAAATTTGATAAGCTGCAAGTTACAGTTAACTTGCAGGCAGGCTTGTTGCAGTAGACCTAACAGTACTTGGTACAGTCACCTCGATTGGCAAGCTTTACATCACGAGTTCACAATGCAACAGGATGCAGCCGAGAGATGCTAGTCCATTCTCTTCGACGGCAATCCGCCGCTGCGCGCGCGATGCGACTCGAAATAAAAATTGTGTGCATAATCCGCTTAGAAAACTGTTCTCTCTTCCCTTTCTGGATAATTCGGAACAATGCGTTAACGTTCTTTCTATATTTCTCGTAAATTATAAAAAAAAATTGTGAAAAAGGAAGGAAAGAATTCAAATTTTTTTTTTTAATTAGAACTCACCTATGCATACTCCCAATACGAAGATACGAAACGTTCTTCTTCGCGTCATTTCTGAACGTTAGATCTTCCCGCTCGATCTGCAACAAAAAAACATTACAAATAATGTTTTAAAATTACATATTACAATAAATGTATAAAGCTTGTGAATAAATAGAAATTAACTATGACATCTTTATTTACATATAAAATGTTAGTTTCGTTAAGTAGTATTTTAAGAAGTATTTGTAAAAATTTTTAATAACGGTACAAATAAAAGTTATGAAAAGGAGTGACAATATAGATATTTCATATTGAATACCAATACTGTCGATTGATATTCAAAAATAAAAAGTATCGACCAAAAGCTCGGGAATGGATACAGCTCGCTATATGCATAGATATATCTAAACACAATTTTCAACATTGTAAGGATGACCTCGTTTACGAGTCTGTTCACCTTAGGGAGTATAACATAAAACTCCAGTCCGCAATGCAGCGCGGAAGCTTTATTAAAAGTTTTCATCCTGCGTTAGCAACGTTGTGCGAAGATACAGTATAGTCGGTCAAGGATGATCAGACATGCAGATCTTTGAGCAATCTTTTTGATATTCACCCGGCTGTGCGCTAAAATAATTCAATATCGTTCAAATACAATTTTGTAAAGAAAGAGAGAAAGAAAGAGAAGATAAGAGAGAATAATAGAAATTTCTTGCGCAAATGAATTATTTTCTATAGAAACTGCTTATCGTATTCAAGTTGTAAGGAATTTATATAACGCAGACAGATATATGTATTTTCAGATTTCACGAAAGCAATTTCTATTCGTAAATTTTTATGGTGTAAATGAAACGAAGTCGTGCTAAAGTCCGATCGCAATTACTCAATTTCCATAATATATAGGCTGATACATTCCGCTATTCAACGCCTCGTTTGCTGCACGAACGCGCTTGCTGGTAGCGTGCAGGCGATATCGTTCACTTGAACGCATACCGGTGACTTTAATTGTAGAAAGTAATCGTAAAAAATTATACAATTATCAATATATCGCTAATACATACAAAAACACAGTGCACATCCTAGTTAACAAAAGATCAGTTTTTTTGTTTATTCGACTGTGACGTATCGATTATGGCTGCGTTCCGAAATTCACTGTCAGTACTGAAAATCTATAATGTGCATGACATAAACTATAAATTTGCAGTACTGACAATGAATATCGGAATGTAGGCTATATCGCACTTTAAAATTTATATTATGTAGAAATCTGTTTCATATTAGAGATATAGAGAAATCAATCAGCAATTTCAGTCAACAACTAATTCATAATACTAAAAGACTTCAGAACTTAAAATTTAAACAAATAATAAGTTAAATTTAACGAACATGTAAAGCCTATAATTAAATAGAAAAAAATGTTATTTTCGAGTGAGTTAGATTTTTGTAAATTAATAATATTTTGTGTGTGTATCTATATACTTTTTTTTCACTTATCAAGCTGCGCGCCGATTATTTGTCGGTCTTGAAACACAGTTTAGAACAGTATAAAGTCACATGATTCAAATCTATCGATTTAACTTTTTGATGCTAACAAACATTACTAAAATTTAAATATTTTAAACAATTAAAGCTTTTTTACGACATTTATCAGATATGATTTAAATATTCGAAAATTTTGGATGTACTCAATGTAATCTTTCTTTCTTCATCTATGATTTTACAATAATCATAAAATATAAAATTTCACCTCACATCATTTAAAATTGCAGAAGACGTGATGATATGAAAAAATTCCTCTAGTCATTCTTTTTTCATTCTCGTCCAACTGCCACGATTATTCGAATAAAGCTAATGGTAAGTTACTCGCTTTGCCTCATATAATCATGTTCTGCTTTATCACCCTTATTTCAGGGCACGTCATGGCAAGTTCGCTCATATACCTTATTACTTCGGCTCCCGAGAGAGCGTGTCCAAAGTATCTATTAAATCCCGTAGGTAGCTCGTGGCACTCGTGTCAAATAGTCGCATAAGTGACGCTTCATAAAACGGCGCCGACAATCGGAAGTTGTAATTCCGTTGCGCGAGTGAAGACGTAACGTAGTTTCAACGCGGTATCGTAATGAAGTCCATTTACCTCGGAATTAACGGCGTGTATGATTAGCGCGAGTCCATATGCGTATTACATTTTACGTATTTCGAATAAATTTGAGCGAACGTCTTAATATATTTCGAGCAAAACATCTTAATTGATTGAACTGATTACATAGCTATTGCATGGAAAAGTCATTTACGCAGATACATTCTGGGTTGATTAAGGTCACGATTACTATTGGCACGTAGGTAAATATTTGGCAAAAAGTAATAGCATTAAATCAATTTACGTAAAATAGTATTTTCGATTAAATGTTACGTTTAACGCATGAATCCATAATTGAATTCAATTTAATGTATCAAGAGCAGAATACTTGAAATAAATTTATCTCATAAAACATTTTGAATGTTTCAGGACAACAGTTTGGCCGACGCGCGGCTTTGGTGTTTGTTTTTCCGGCGTACAATGCGCCATCACAGTCTTGCGTACATAAAGTCGCGTCACGCTATCATTCGTGCGCCAACATTCAACACAGAGATAGTGGATATTTTATCGTAAATTTTAAGTTCATGAATATCGTGCGATAGTCGTGCGATATTTTGACAATTAATTCGTGCAATTACCCGTGACTTCGCGAGTGTTGTAATAAGTGCAACGATCCCTGTTGATCTAAATTTCTAAAAGATGGAGAAAATTTAGGAAGGGGCATTGCGCGACCATGGAACAATCCTTCTTGGAGTAAATATTTAATTATTATTTATGTATTATTTCTTAAGCAGAATTAATTAATTTTTTTAACTGAATTGTTTGGATAATTCAAAAAATAAAGGATACAGAATAGACTTTTAGTTAATAAAAATTTGGAAATGTTTTTATACTTAAAAAAGAGAAAGAAGAACCCTCTTTTTTTAAAAAAAATGTAATTATACTGTTAAATATATTCATTTAAAAAGTAAATAAAAATTCGATACGCATAATAATTATTTTTTGATAGTATTAATTGTTTTTTGACTATATCTATAATTTGATTGTTATATGTTTGTATATTACAGTTTCATCGTAGTTTGCAGCGCAAATTATTCCGCTGTTGCGCATTGTATCGGTGAGTGATGAATTAAATTTTAATTTGAATTGAGGTAATGGGTCCGTGAACATTACATCAGATATATCGGAAATGTATATATTAGAGAAGCTTGTGAGAATATTACAAATAAATACATAACATCTCACAAATTCATTGCCTTAAAATGGATAAGCTGGAATAGGGTAAATATTTAATCCTGAATCTGTAATTACACATCGATTTGTCGCACGCATATAGAGCTTATTTTATCGACGTGCCATTTATTAGCGTATTCTGTTATTTTATGCAAAACAAAATTATTATTATTATTATTATATAACATCAGTTAATAAATACATCAGTTACGGAAAATTTATAAAACAATCTCATAATACAAATAAATGTATTGCGAGAATAATACAGATGATAAAAAATTAAAAGAATAATATATTAATATATAAAGCGTAAATGTAAATAAATTAAATAGTTATTTAAAGATAGGGAAAAATGATTATGGTAATAAGATATTTTATTTTTATAAAATATATGTTTTACAAGCATAAATACAAAAATGATAAAAAATATTTCAGTCATTCCAGATATTTTATCCAATAAAAATCATTAACGATTACTAATTATCGTCATTTATTTTTGTAATGTGCAAATTTTATCCTAAACTTTTATAGCCAATTCATATTGAAGTCAAGTTTAAAGCTATGATCAAGCTAACAATAATATTCGATAAAAAATGAGACAATCTAAAAAATATAAAATTATTTATACATTTTTCTGATAATTATCATCAGAATGAAGTTAAATCGTATATCAGCGTGTTGCTTTTAGTTATAAGAAGTGCTTTATAAAAAAAAGAAATTGAAATTATCTAGAGAATTAGCGAAAGAGAGAGAAAGAGAGATGCCATCATGTACCGCTATATCGAGAAACTATTCAATTTTATATTTCTTTCTTATAATAATGACACGCGGTATATATGTATTTCACACGGTGCACGCAAATAGGAATGAATTTAACACGAAAGGGAAAAGATGAGTGGAACATCTCTGTCCAATTATTAGCACGTGAAAGGATTAAGTCATCAGTTGTGAGAAACATCAAAGTGCACTCTTACAATTAGTCATGTGAACGGAACATGCCTGTATGTGTGCAGGATTCGTATGTTACGTGTATGATGCAGCTCGCAGGGATCATTCAGCCAGTCAGTGGTACCAAAGGAGGTCGACCTCAAGGCTTGTCAATTAGATTAGTACAAGTTAGCTTGCCTCGGGGACGGAATCTAGTCTCGTCGCGCAACAGTTCCGTACGTTATCGTTCGCGATCTCTTTGTACGCGCCAAACGGAGCAATGGGCTTTGAGTGCCGATTCTGGATGTTTATCCAGAACCTCGTATCCCGCTGTTTACCGTGACCCAAATAGGGCAAATATCGAACATCGAGCGCTGTCCGGTTATTGTAACTCAATGCTCCACGGTCCGCGTTACACCGCTACCGTTTGCATACCCATATCGGTAAATGCTTCCTTATTTACATTTTGCACGGAGGGGGCTTAACGGAACCAATACTGTGTGATTTTTTTCAAATTTAGCGAATATATTCGCTCGTTTCCAGAAAAATATCGTTAACGTTATTGCAATTTATTAATATAACATCGTCCAAAAGATATATATGTTGCCTTGTGGAATCATCACGTGGAATGAATGCTACGCGTAATAAAAGAGAATTCCATGAGATTTTGCTACAGATAATATGTATGGCATGTAATATAATAGACAACATGATGTATATCTTTTTCCAAAAAATGTAAAGATAACGCGCACGCGATAAAGAAAAGTGATTCAGCATCAGTCTTTTTCTAATAACTAACATAATACCATTTGAATTAAAAAATTCTTTTTAACTTTACACACTGTACTAGAAGTACTCAAATTTCTCTCTCTCCCTCCCTCTTCCTCCCCTAGCCCTTGCATTACGATGAATACCGTTATTGTGCTGGATTCATCTGTCGCAGCTATGCAAAGCAATAGTACGTGTCCATTTGGCACGTGACGATTCAATAGCAGTCGTTGCACGAAAAGCGGGATACATAAAGGATGCATTTTCCACCAATCTTGCTCCCTTTGTTTCCGTTGATTGGATCGCTTTTCCGCGCTCCGTCAGGAGAAGCCTTTTTCCGCCGTGAATTGGGCCACTGCGACCCGTCCATCTCTCCGGGACGTGAAACGTATCGAGAGATAGTAGAAAGTTTAGTATAATTTTTAAGCGCCGTTGTGTGTGTTACGTCGGGCTCTGAGTCACGGCAGCGGATATCCTTCGCGTCGAAGAAATCGTCTCTATCGAAGACAACGTATCCATGTACTATTGCAACATTCTCTTTCTGTTAAGCGGACAAGTCTGTTAGAGATAATCACAAACATGTTCTCAGATTTCAATTCCGATTATATTCTCAACCTATTCAAGAGAACCTGGCACTTATGCTTTTAACGATTTCTTTTGCAATTAACGATTTCCCTAATTGTAATTTATACATTATTATTAATTTCAGTGGTCAAAATCGTTATTATTAGAAGATAGAATGAGTTTAAAAAATCGCGACAATAATACGGGAATGTCACGCGATCATTAAAAATTTAATTACGACGCAAAGGTTATCCTTCGGCTCACAATTAGATATAGAAATTTTGCAGTGGCGAGAAGAGCGGCGAAGGAAAACGCTGCACTTTCTCCTAGTTGCGGCGAACGATGCGGTACGGAAAACAGTTTACTAAAGCGAGACCGCGAAGCGCCACGAACTGCGCCGAGCTGATCCGTCGTCATAGCTGACGGAAAAGTGAAACACATTTCTAGCGCATGAACTCCCCTCGCATCGGCCACTTGTTCCACCATACGCAACGCGTCCCAAGTGCATGTACAAGCCCGCCCGTGGATTCACGTTACTCAACTTCCTTCATTTACATGCTAATAGAGCGACCGGCGACTCGCGGATAGTTAAGGACTCATTGTTGTATGAAGGAGCTCGTGTAACTCGAGCGTGTAAATTTTACCGCATTTCTCGCATACGTGCAGCATACTTTCTCGCCTTTTTCGAGGATCGCGATGGGCACCGATCGTAACTAATGCGCGTTCCACGTTAGAAGTGGGTTACGTTATAATTTTCGCGAAACTTATTTAAACCAAAATAAGTTACCGTCAGATTTTTAAAGGTAAAGGTTTACGCCAGTTTTCTCCGCTTCTTTGTCCGCAAACACTTTGCATTTTACATTTTACAATAAAGAAAAATTTGCGGTAAATAATGGTGCCTTGAGTGTGTTTTCGCTATCTTACTACGGCATTATTTATGAACACTTAATATCTTTCCGCGCAAGAATATAATAAATATAAAATGTTATGGCGATAGTAAAATCTCGAGAATCGTGAATTTTGTGATGTGCGAAAAAGCTGCAAAGTATAAAAGTTAAAAAAAGTCATTTCGGAAAATTCCACTTTTAATGATATGTGACGTAACTTCAAGAACCATTAAATTTCATTCATCCCTATGCGCGACAATGCTGCACTTTGCGACTTTGAACAAAGGCTGTAGCTTTTATAGAAAATTTCAAACTCGTGACGAATTTACGGTATGCAAGAGAAGTTGTTAAAAATTTATTAACTTTAACTGCTTCATTAAAATACAGCAATTGAAATTGTTATTAAATTACGTATTGAATTACGAAAGATAATGTTACAAATCAGAAATAATATAATACTGTACAAACTAAAAGTCAATTAATGAAAGACAGATCTTTTATATTTATTTATAATTTATGAATTAACTACAATTAAATGTGTTGCGATAATCCTGTTTTCCTCCGTCTTTTTAAATTTAATAGCTACTGCTCTGCTTTCGGGCTACTTGTCTTTCTCGCGGTGAAAAAACCATGTTGGATGCTCGTGTACACTGTCTCCCCGATAAATTTACATTCCCGCGCTGGGGGTGCTTGACCGAGCGTCTCTTAGAAAAAAAAACGTAGTCGTAGTCTCAAGTTGTGGATGACGGGTCAGCGGTGCATGACCACCTGTTCCCCCCTTGGTGTTTCATTGTTAGCCATAGCTAGCTGCGGCTCTTCGTGTTTCATGATGTTTCGCCGGATACGGTGCACACGGTTGTACGCTCCACTAACTCGCAACTCCACGTCCGTCGCGCGATGTCTTCGCGCTTCGTGACCGCGGAGTGGGCGCTAGGGCGAAGGAAAACCAGTTCGGGCCAACGGTGCTAACGGTTTTTTTTTTGCAACTAATATTTGCGAGGTATGTAGCATGTGTAAGATGAAGACCTTTCGGATGTCTCGAGAAGTGCACGAGAGTGCTTACTTCCTGAGATTAATTCTAGCTGTTCCCAAAGTACTATAATTTAAACCCAGTTATTTTAAACACAAAGTTACGGAAGATATTTTATAATGCAAGTAACAAATAGTACAATAGTACATATTAAGTAATATGAAAATTAATTGTAAAACTTTAGCAATGAAAGATACAATTTTCAAATTTATTTATTATTGAATTAACTGTAATTACGTACGTAGTACTTTAATCGTCAAAATTACATTTACGTCCATACTATATGTACGTAAGGACGTATATTTAATATTACAGTAATTATATTCACCTTCATTGAAAAATTACTTGTTTGCTACTAAATGATTTAATGTTAATGATTGGTAACGGGTAATATTGGTATCGACATTATTTAATAACATTTTAGGTATGCAATATATCAAACATAAATAAATAATTTATTATAAATATTGCATAAGTTTCAATTATTTCATTATTTATTTCTTCACTTCTATAAAATAGCGACTCACAGAATGAAAAAACAAGAAATTTTACTTATTGAAAATTTATTTAAAAATGAAATAACTTTATGTTTACTTCTTAATTATAATTATAAAGAAAAAAATGTACTCTAAAACATATTACGTTCATGTTGCTACGAATGAGTTTTTCCAAAACCTTGCTTTCGATTGGTACACCGCGGGAAACTTTTCTGAGGAAAAGCAGACAAAGCAGGCGCATGTTTAATGTCGTATAAAATTACACACTTCGCAGCGTTCGATTGCAGACACGAACCGCGTTAAAAAAAGTGTAACCTATATAAAAATTTAATGCATTCTATATCCGCTGCAATCAGCTACTAAAATATTGTATACCAACACATATTAACTTAATTATTTACTTAATCACTTCCAGTAGCTATATTTTCAATTGTTACGTTATAATATCATCCCCTGCATCATAAAATAGAAATGAGGAATTTGATATAAAATCAAAATAGCAAAATAGAAAGCTATTAGATAAGCAATAAATTGCAGTAGCGTGAAAATTATAATTCGACTAGATTTTCTTTTGAATTTTGCTGAAATATAAAAAATTCTCATGTTAATTCAATGAAATCTTTGTTAAGGGAAATACGGATTTTCATTTTTAAAACTTTAATTATTATAAAATTTTAATGTAATTATTTCCTAAAGTAATTTGCTATATATAAAACAGAAAAAAATGGTTATTTTAATCCTATCTCGAAAAAGACTATTAAAAAAATATTATCTCGTTTATATTTTTATATAAACGTATGAAATTTTTTTCATACGAACTAAAAATGTAAAATAAACGCGCGATTGAATCATATAAGTAATTGTCAGTTTTACATTGTGTAATCCAATTACAAGAAATCTCGGATTAAACTTTTTTTTCATAATCCAATTACAGAAAAAAAAACTGATGAGTAACGCGAGATAGAAAGATTGTTTGCTAATTGATGTACACATTAATAAATCCTCATTGCATGTTATTCTATTCTTGTAAACAATATGTATCGTATATCGATTAATATGATACCGGGAGAATTCAGTCGCAGTTGAAGTCAACACAGGATCATTCTAATTAGGGTTGTAACAATGCGCTACGCGATGCAACGATGAGACAGAAGCAGACGGCGGGAGTGGCTGGCAAGTGTTGTCAATCGAATTCAACGTGATGCAACGTGAATGTCAACCGATGACGGAATGACACTCGGATATCGATTCTCTCGTTCACGGTCGGCCTCCATTGTTTCGCCGTGCGCGCCCGCGTTTGTGCTTCCAGTCGCGACGAATTTGCATTAATGAGCGATTATGCGTGCACTGCATTTTATGAATATGGTTATGCGGAAATGTTTGATCGATTCATCCGCAGACGCGCATCGGAATTATAAGTGTTACGCGAGCTGAAAAAATTAAACGGAGATGCTGCTTAATAGATTTTCTTATAATAATATAAATGATTAATGTGACAAGGATAACACAGAATTTCTATCGCACACATATTTATAGGATATTAATTAATATCTTTATAAAATAATTTCGATGCGTGTTCGTTAATAGTTCGGATAATGTTAATAAAAATTAAATAATTTTAAATTTGGCAATAAATATTAAATTTAACATCACACTTGATCAGCTGTAAAAAAAAGTGAGTAATATCTTTCTGTGAAAAATATTCTTGTATGTTTTCTGTACTTTTTTTCATATTTTGGCTCTTTGTTTTGTTAACAAAAATGTTTATTTTTTTTAAACAGAAAACAATTAAGATTTACCGATATTTGCACAGTCTCGTATTTTTCAATGCTTTTTATTAGGTTTCTGTCTTTAGATCTACCAAGTTTGAGGCAATAGAACTTTTTCATTAAATACTAAAAGAACTTTCCTCCGGTTGGAAGCAATACCGAATGCTCCCTATCGATCGTATTTCAGGCGAGGAAACAGCAATCGTGCTATTTTCCGGTTCGTTTGGTAACGCCACTAGGGAAACATGTTACGTCACTCTCTAAAACGTTGTAATGATTATCCCCTTTATTGGCTAAAACGTACGAAGAAGTGCACCCACCGCCTTCGCATTTTGTTCGACTGCCACAGCGCACTGTTTCCATTCCGACTGTTAATTCACGTTGAAGTTAGCCGAGCCGCAACGCTGGATTGCAAGTACGAGTGGCCAGTTAACTGCTCCAAAAGTTTCCGATCGAGTATCGCATTTAAACAGGTGTCCTAAGCTTATGAAAGTCTCGCGCACGCGCGTGCAATGCCCCGTTTTCTTTTCATCGAGCAGAACCACTTGTACGTAGTTCAAGAAACGCGAGAGCAGCACTTCTGTCGGATAAAGTCCGCAATTTGAGAAATCGGCAGCTGCATCATCAATGCATCAAGTTTCGCTAACTTTAAATAACGAGATTAATAAAAAATATTAACATTTGATCTGTGAATAAACCTTTTCAATTAATCGACGTACCTATAGCTTAATGTTGTGCAATACATGCGCATTAAGTGCGAAAAAGTAACAAACGAAATCGCAGTTTCCACGAATCATATCTATTGAAGCGCAATACTATTCGAATAATTGGCTCTGGTGCTGAAAGGTAATTAAGCCTTTATAGTTCTATGGAATAATAGTTTCATTGCATGCAGCCAATCGCAAGTAGCTGTTTGAATTGCGGCCCGCAACATCTATGCGAAATATTTATTACTGAATTACGATTAAAGATACATTCATGGTCACGATGGATGCTAACGCGTTATCAGATAATTACTGATAACGCGGGAACGTATAAGAACACCACGCACGTGGCCTGATTTGCTCCAAATGATATCTTGGCCGTTCTATTTTTTTTTTATAAATCATTGTCCTGTTTGTCCGGTGCTTTTCTTATCGAGGGCTCTAAGCGGATTGAATCATTTCGTAGACCTATCACGCCACGATGAGGCTTGCATCGTGCGTAGATACGAGTATGAGTAACAGTGCGAATACGAGTGCCCAATTATCCAATAACGAGTTACGGCCTTGTCTTGCGTTACCGAACAATAACGTCCTATTACGCTCTCTTAGTTTGTTTGCTGTTGGGTTGGATACAGTGTCGCGCGAGAATGTTTGCTTCACATTTGGGAAATACGCCAAATTTTTCAAGGAAAATCATATGTACATGGACATAACATATATCTTAGTTTTGCGTATTAATTTACTCAATCGCTTCTGTGATAGAAATTGAGATTGATATATAGACAGTAGAGATATAAAACTTTCAATTCTATATACATATTGAATCAACGTACCTATATTTATTTAGAGTATCATAGAAGTAGTATTGATATTTTCATATAACATGACCTGTAACAATCTCTAACTTCAATTTTTATTCCGTCGTGATATATCATCTGAGGAAAAATCAATGAAAGAGAAAATTACATATTTTAGATGTATGTTCGTATAATGGACTTACGTAGCTTTAAAAATTCAAATTCAAATATTAAAAGCATGCGAAAAGAACGTTCAAATGTATTTAAATAACTTTAGAAAGACGGATTTTAACCTTTTAAAACATTAATATGAAAAATTGAGCACTTGAACAAGAATAATCTTCAAACTAAAACTGCTAAAATTTTATACTTAATTTAATGATAAATATATAAAGAACATTTTTATATCTTTATATTTTCAAAGAATATAAATTGCATAAAATTAATATATATTTTATCTTTATTATTATTATTATAAAAAGTTGTCAGATATAGAAAAAGTATAAATATTTATAATATATGTATATAAAATTTGCTCCATTATGTTATTTCTAATTCCAAAATACAAGAGATTTTAGTTTCACCAATCTATTAAATACTGAATGCACTCTCTCAGTATCTCTTTCTCTGGCACCGTCTCTTTCGCTTCTCGTGCCGCTGCTAATTAGAAGTGCTACGGCGTAATACGATCTCCCATAAGGCCGGCATGTTCATTGTATCACAGGCGAGTAACGTCACTCGCGTCGCGCGAAAGCAAGTTGCAAAATAGCGATGGGGACCGCGAATTACCGTCACGAGGAGGGCATTGTTCGCGCGAGGCCGACATAACGACGTTTTTCTGTGGAAAATGTTCCCAGGACGTTTCCGTAGGCATGAATCAGGTGATTAATCGCGACGTGTCTCGTCATTGTCACTAGATACCCTTTGTTTGATAATGCCTGACATTCGTGTTTATTGCCTCATCGGCAACCTCTGCCCGCTGGGTACATAAAGAGCAATTAGCAATTATAAATTGCTGAATAAAATTGTTAAAGTCAGCGTCATAAATCATAATAAAGTCTATTTTTTGAAGAAAACATTTGAATATTTAGTAGAATATCGAACACTATTTTTAAAAATAAATAAAGCAAGTAAAGATTAATTTATATTAATAATTAATAACTTCTAATTAATCAAATTACTTTGTTACAGAGAACAAGATATTGATAATTAAAAACGCCTATTAAGACTATTAATCTAAAGAAATAACTTATTTTTTATCTATTCAGTACAATTTCTGAAATTATTTTGCAACTATGTTCTATGTAAGAATCACGTACTCCCTTTTTAATTAAGTTTAAGTTTGTTTTTTTATATAAGCTTGTCTTTTATAAAGTGACGTTAAAGACATAAACAATTTCTTTACGGTGTGCTATGTTAGTGACACAAAGGAAAGTGTGGCATAGTCGACGAGCACGCAATGTCTGTCCGGAAGCGGAGTTTCGTTTTTACGAAGTAGTGAAAGTTGGATTAATCGCAATATACAGTTGCTACGGCGCAATAAAAATCCATACGTACATAGTTTCATTGAAACTTTGTTAGTAGCTTTGTTAATAATTGCGAATAATACTCGTTCTAATATTAATTTTTTCCTTGTCGATTAATTAACGTACAGTTAATAGTCGTAAACGCAATTTGTTTTCGCATAAAAAAATCCGTTGAAATTAAATGCACGTTATAACCACGTATGTAAATTTGTATGCACAGGTAATATAAAGAAATTGAATAAAAAAAGGATTTATTAAGCGTATATAGAACTTGCAGTAATAATTTCACAATATCATATTTTCAATCTTTTGCTCTCAAAACCACATCAAATTCTTTTATTAAATTCCGAACTAAAAAAACAATCTCTTTTTATCTTATGGTATTTTTTCTATTTAATATACATAATAACGTTTATAATACGAATAACACACTTTTTTTTTATAATAGTGATTCTTTTTAAATTTATTTCCCTAGAAAATAACGTACAAAAAACTAAGAATTAGAATAATAGAATCGCGTAGGTGTTCGTCTAAAATATCATATTATATATCAATCATTACTTATTAAACATATCATACATTAAATTATTTATCAAACATATTACTATATCAAAACCAATAAATTTTGTACAATATGTTTTTCATTTAATTTTATATAAAATAATTTTCGCTTATATTTGCATAGCAATAAACAAATAGTGTGCAAAGAATGCTTTTAAATTAACTGTTAACTCGCCTTAAAAAAGGAAAGAAGTACTATTAAACGAAATATTGTGACAATGGCATCTGTTTGACAGTCCAACCTTAATTACCATCCGAGAAAACATTCACCGTGTAGATAAATGTTATATAACGTAATATTATCGCTCGGTAATGAGAGAGAAGAGAGTACGCTGACACTGAAATAATATTTTACTCCGGGTTAAGACAACAGAGAAAGCAGCGGTAAAGCTGATAGCAGCCACGGTTCTCTGAAAGGTAAACCTTAGTTCCCTTTGCCCTGAAGTACGGTTTATCGTCAAAATTTATCAACGTGTGTATACATGTTGAAACGTCACCTCTGATATAAAAATAGTACAAAAATTTATCTTTCCGTTTACAGATATACGCCGTAATTATTTCATGTTTGATATATTTATATATATTTGTACTACGAATCTCAGAAAAAAAAATGAATTGACTAGAACCTTTTTCACGTTCACAAACAGATGAAAATAAAACGGAAAGAGTTTAAATAAAAGAAAAGAATATAAGAATTCGAGCACAATTATTTTTCAGGAGCAATTACGAATATGGAAGCTACCGTAATTGCACCCGTTGCGGATATTCTTTTCGTATCAGCGCGCTGCAATCGCGCGTTTTTTCGTGGGTTGTTAAATATTAGCTTTATGCTAGGGTTCTTTTATTATCCGCGTATAGTCGCGTATAGCTGCACTCTAGGACAAAGCTTTCAAAAGACCAATGTCAATTTTTCCACGTGCGACGAACAAAGGGAATACACGTATGTCGCGATATTATTTCCACTTACAAATGTAAACACTTCGTTCATCGTTTAAACATTATTTCTGCAATGTTCGCTTTTACCGAAATCCCTCGGTTTAAAGCGAAAATATCGTATTGATACGTAAACACTTGGTACATATTGCGATGCTATCTCTCATTAAAAATATAAACCTATTATTCAT
Source organism: Tetramorium simillimum (assembly GCA_011636635.1). Taxonomy (NCBI): domain Eukaryota; kingdom Metazoa; phylum Arthropoda; class Insecta; order Hymenoptera; family Formicidae; genus Tetramorium; species Tetramorium simillimum. The sequence goes on along the minus strand of VBVQ01000266.1, from coordinate 51,433 downwards.
CGTTCAAACGTTACTTCTGCAATGCTCACTTTTACCAAAAAGCTTTAATTTAACATATCGATAAAAATCGAGAATGCGGCGGAATTTAAAGGAAACTTATGAAAAAGGTAGAATAAATTCTTCTTGTAAATACGAGCGTTTTTTCACCTCGATAAACAGAAAAAAAAACGATGCTGCAGAGAATTACTTCAATTACGTTAATGGAGGTCCCTTAAACGGAACGGTAATAGCAACGATGGTGTTCGCGCGCGCAGGTCTCTCCGGTTTATACTCCGACGAACCGAGAGACATTTCGTCGTCATGAAATATCGAGTGGCAGTAGAGCTCGTAGAGCCGGCGAAACCGATACTCCACCGCGATTTTATTTCTCTCTCCGCATTGCAATTAAGCCAAACAATCATAATGACAAAAGCAATAATAATACAGCGATACTGATGTCGCAATTAGTAATGAGATCTCGACATTGTCAATCGTGATTTTTTTCTCCGAAACATGAGATGCAGCCAATGGACATTAATGGAAATTATTTTTGTGACTTAATCTTTAAAAATAAATGCATTTACAATATTTCCTTGATTTAACAATAAATTGAACTTTTGAAGATTGCGATATATAAAACCAAAAATATAGAAAATACTTTTGTCAAATTTTAATGAAATATTTAAGATTCTCAAAAATTATGAATTGCATACAATTTTTCTATAAAATTGTAATAAATACGTTTCTCCATTATAAACTATATATAATTGTTAATCATAGTTAGAATATTTCTCATTATAATCGTTACCATAAGGTTAGTAAAATATTAGTGAATAAAATTATTAGCTATTAGAAATAAGTGAGTAAAATATAATTTGTTAAAAAAAATTTGTCTAAATGCAAATATTTTTCTGTAACACATTTTTTAATTCAGGAATTTAAGCCGTAATAAGCTATAATTTTAATGCTTATTATTTATTTATTACAGAACTAAATAGTAATAGTAGTAATATTAGTAGTAGTAATAGTAGAGTTGTTGTATTCTTCTTGGAGCTACAAAATTTTATATTTAATACTTTCCGCCATTTATTCTATGTTATAACTTTTTTACTTACTAACTTAACCTAATTTGCTGGTGTAGGTATTTAACATCTATTTACATGCACTTATAATATTTAACATGTTACTGTATCATGTTTTACTAATTAATAGCGGTTTATATATATTTACATTATATTATAGTGTAAATAATAATATTTAATATGTAAAGCTTTTAGAAAAAAATAATCTTAATTCCATTAATGTTATGGGCACGGGGTTGGATATCGCGATTATAAAACAACTGTTTCATTTCAATACTTTGGATTTAGCTATAGCCATCGCCTCGCGACGGCGAGTACCAAATTGGCGCTCTAATAAGAGGATTATCTAGCGACGTTATCGTGTTAATCTGCGAGCGAAATAGCCGTCCACTTCAATGTGTTTGATTTAATGCGTCGCGCGCGCGCATATATTCACGTGACAAATCATGAACGGAATCTTTCGAATAGTACGGTACTAATATAGAGAATTGCCGGACGTGGTTGACGTGCGATTGAAAATAGACGCTTCCGGCTTCTCCTTAACACATACGGCTGTAACACGTAATGTGTGCCACGGCGACTTGCCGCGAGTCGCTTTCAAACCAAACCACAACTCAGAAATCGAACACGGAGCGGACAAGCGCACGAGCAATACCAGTCGACCGTTTTACACTCCGTTTTATACTACGCAACTGTAAACTTGTTTAATGAAATTCCAGAATTAAAAATGAAATGACTTGACTTGGAAAGATATTTTTATCGGTTTATGTATATGTAGGCAAATATTTTTGTTTAATCAATATTTTAATCATCCAGGAGAGATATCTTAATTAAATAATTCAACAAGTAGACTTTGACAAATAAATTATGTATCAAGTGTATAACATACTACGACAGGCAATTAAAATTAGAATTGGGTTGCTGAAATTCTCTTTTATTATGTTAATTCTGGAAAATCGCGCTATTATTTCATTTCCAGTATCAGATACGAAATAGTCAATCAAGATTAATGAAGTCCTTGCAGTTCGCCAAATAATCTAATCGTTACCAACGTGTGACTTAAAGCAGTTTATGACATTGGCTTATCTTATCATGGCAGTTCTGACGTTCGCTGCTCCCGTGTAGCGAAATCTCGTAAAGTGCCATGTAAGTTGAAGGTGCAACGACCTTCAAGATGACTCAGATCCTTCAATAAATTGGCGACGTTAGAAGTAACATTTTCTCCAGTGGAAAATCACATTTGCTATTTTTCTTCTTAACATATCTCATAAGAGCAACATTTATCCGATAGAAAATATCAAATAATAATCTGATATAATTTTTAAATATAAATTATCTTATAATTTTTTAAATATAAATGGTTAACTGTTCTGCGTGTTACTTCCGTACTTACGAAACTATAAGAAAGTTAAAAAAAGGAAAAAATTTCCTCGAGAAAAACTCAATGCGAAATAATATAGTATATACAATTTCGCGAAATAAAATGTCGCTGTTTTCTTCTCAATAAGTTGTAATCAGTGATTTTCAATAAGCTGTATATTGTCGTACTGTACCGGAAACTTGGTATTGACTTTTTCCTGTCAAAGTCTATCTGAAAGAGTTATAATCTAGAGTAAAGGGTCGAAAGGTTTCAAGAAAGCCGCCGGAAATAAGCGTACTTCTACAAAAAAAATTCCTCACATAACCCGCGTGTACACATCGCAATTAACCCCAGAAAAAAAGGGCATGTAGGAATATTCCCAACCATTTTTTTCAAGTAGAAGAAAATTGAGGAAGAAAGCATTAAATGTTATCATTTTTCATATTAAAATGCATCTTGAGTAAGTATTAATTAAGACAGTGCATTAAACCAGCATTATTAAAGACGATTAAAAAGTAACAGTAATATAATATTTTTGTTATAATAGTTTTGTTAAAGATAATTATATTAAATAATCCTTATTTATTTATAAAACAGTAATTTTATATAATATTATATAAAAATAATTCTTCCGTTAAAAATAATTTTATCCAATATTGAATATCAAGGAAAATGTTGGAAACTGTTTTTATAAACAAGTTTTCAGAATATTTGCTGTTTTTCCTCGTCGAAGAAAGGACACGTCTATTTCAGCTTTAAATAAAATATATATGCCTCGCAATTTTCGAGCAAGGTTGGATTGTCAATATTCCCCAAAGGCAACTCCTATCAATATTGCAGACCAAGAGGAGAAAATTTATTTAGGAAAATTGAAAAATCGCACCTTTCGCTTTAGTTGCACAACCGTAATTGTACACAGAACATTTTTAATTAACCGGTGATGGAGAATGCGTCAAGTGCAGGAATCTTTTAACGGCGAGAAACAATTCTGAAGACACTCTGCGCGATCTCATCACTCTGACATTACGTTAGAGAGAATTTTTCATTAAGTTAAAAGTGACATCCTCAAACAAGAAAATCCGAGAAACAGCTCACGTAACTTTGTTTCGAGCTGCTTTGCGAATGCGATTATGTACACAAGAAAATTTAATTAACGCAAAACAAAGTAGCATTGCATTATGACATAAACTCGCTGACACAAATGTCGTTTAAGAAAACTCACGTTTTCTGTTTTTCTTCTTTGTATAATTTTCTTTATAAATAAATTCCCGATATCGGCGATTTAGCAAAATCAATAGTAAAATACAAGAAAAGGAGTATCTATATGTTCATAAATATATGTAAATTAAGTATATAAAAGATATTTTCAGAATATAGACTTTCGTGCATAATATAAATCAATAATGATAATGAGATAACATAAACCATCCCGCTTGCATAAAAGCATTTGCATATAACGTGAAAGAGAAGAATTTTATATAAGAAGCAAGATGCACAATCGTTTCTCATGCAATCTTCCGTGGAAATTGCACCATAGAAAATTCTTCTTTCGAATATGAGGCAAAAATACAGCGTTGCCTCGTCGTGTAAGATATAAAGAAATTCCGCTCTGTATACGATGCATGTACATTACGCCGCATATGAGAAATCCTCGATACCTTCAATTTTTAATTCCCCGATACTGCAACCATTTAAATCCGATCTTTTCAATAAAGGAGAAAAATATCTCGATGTAAACATTGTTACTTGTTACTTGCTAATCATCAAACAGCTAGATCGTATTTTAGATTAAAACATTCTTTTTTAATAATAGGTATCGATAAATATACATACATAAACATGAAAATATGTAAATATATGTACATACATATTATAAATACACACGTACAATATGCGACATTTTCTTTGAATTAAAGGAGACTCTGTCTCTTGTCCTTAGAATTATTTTTATACACAACAGAAATATCTACTTCGCTGAACTGAATCATAAAAGTTAATGGTTCATAAGGTATTACAAATATAATGGGATAGGTTACGATATAGAAACTATTGTTAACGATACAATTTACTTCCCACGTTTTTTCCCGATATTTTCAATTAGTCTTTCGGTCAAATGTCGTTTGTCTCGTGTGGCGAAAAAAATACTAACCATGCATAAAAATTTTTTTATGTTTTTCAGAGGAAAAATCAATTGCACCTTATATTTTCGTATACAAATATACACCTATATCAAATAACAATAAATCCAATTGAACATGTTTTGGAGAATTCATATATTGCACACGTGAATATTCAACTTGATTCTTCATTTAAATTCGAAATAATAAAACAATTTATATTATTTATGAATACTTATTGTTAGTTAAAATTAATATTTTACTAAAAACAATATCAAGACAAATCTTAACCAATTAATTCTCTGTTAAAATGTTAAGTTAAAATGTATATTATTCAATGTTGGCCACAATAGGTTTCCAATTGAAATTAAAAAAGAAAGAAATTCTTATTTATATAAATAATTAATGGTTTTTTATTAACATTTGTTTTAGATTAAATTCAATTTCTCTTTAAGCGCACTTAATTTTCTCTTGGAAAATATCGATTTATCGAATTATATATAAATTTTTATTTTTCCCACAACACATTCCTGCATGCTACGGGCAAACGAGAAAAGGCGTAAGCCTGACGGCGCAAAGATTCCCACGGCATATTTCGCAACGAGCGCAGCTATGCAAAATTCCCTTTGACCGCGTAGCGGGCAATAAAAAGCTCCGCCAAATGAACAATTCGAACGCGCCAGTCGCGGGTGCTCCCATGGAGAATGGGAGTAGGCGCGCCGTTCGTAGGTATGTTATATTCGCGATGGAAATAAAACACACGGAGAGGCTACGATCGCACACAGACTCGACTGGCTTTGCCAGTCACTTGACCTGACATTTAATGCCATTACACAAGTCGCGGCTACTCGTTACTCTTTGTCCGCGCGGCGCAGATACCTATTTACCGAGATGACGGTGTAAATGGAAGAAAACAAGGCCCGATATGTATACATATATACGTATCATTACAGGAGAACATGATGAGAATCGCTAGCTGACTTATTTCAAAGGTTGCAGCTTTCTTGCACTCCCTCGGTATGCAAGGGCGATCCATTTTATCGCGTACACATATGCGCATATCGATTCATCGCCTCGATTAACACCTCGCTCATGAATAGTGAAAAAAAAAACGTGATATATTATGAGAATGAATACATGTATATCGACATGTATTTGGAACGGACAGACTTCTACATATCACCTAGCGAAACGTATACGCTTACGCCTTATAATTGAATTCTAGATTATTAGAGATAAAAAGAATGTAATTATATTCCTCGTTTTGTATGAGATAGATTGTAAGCGATACAACATAGATAAAATTAAAAGAGATTGTGAAATTGTCTATTCATCCAACAAATTTTTTTTAGCAATTAAATAAAATAAATTTAAAGAAAAATTGGAAAACTAAATAAGATACAGTTAATTTGAAAAACATGCATTACTATATAACATGAAATATATAAAACAACAATAAAATAAGTAAATCAGTGTAATAAATAAATCGGTAAGTGTAAGATAATAATAACCATGTTGTTGTCCTTCTCATATCTTCTGCGATCATAGCTCGTGGGATCTTTTACGAACCACAATGGGGTCTTACCATCTGTGCCCTCAGAGGGACGGATCAATGATCGGCACACACGATCATATTTCGTCGCTCTTGCGAGGAGGCCTTGTCGCAATAAATAACGTTTATGCTAATATACTCCCGCTATGAACGATCACTCTCCGTAGCCCGTTATAAATGCAAATTTCGTTCGTCGGTCCGTTATCATTTTATTACGAAAGCAAATGCTCATTACACTCGTCAAGTGACGCGTAACTGGAGTGCCATTAGCGAATGCTATATAATATTTACGCGATCTCGAAGTTTGCCCAACGGTCGCGAGCGCCATCGAAATTCCTTTATCCGAATTCCTCATATTACTTCACCGTTCAAGTATACTTTTCCCCAATCTCGCGCTTCTTTTGCACCACTGCATCATTCATACACGCGCTCGATCGTATATTCTCGTTTGAATTAGCTAATTCTGAGTCTCCGTCTTTCTGCTTCTTTCTTCCTACGCTTCGATCTTATAGACGGGCAATAAGAGAATCGAATTACCCAGAATTAGTGCTCGAGTCGCGGGTCGAGTCTATAACATCTTTAGTTCAACAGGCAGAATTCCTCCCATCGATATTTCACAATGTAGACCGGTATATAACTTGGATGGAATTATTTATGATCTCGCCTGTCCACGAAAAGTGTTTGATACATTATATATTATCTCTCCGAGTTGGTCTGACCGATGTACTACTTGATGAACCAGCGTTTCTGTTACGATAATTGACATTAGATGCTTAATACAAGTAATGGCGCATTGAACGGTTGTAGTAAAAGGATATATCAAATATTAAAAAGATTTTCGTATAAAACATACTATCATGAGACTGAATCGATTGTCGCATCGCGTGTTAATATGACAATACTCTTACAGTGTCTGGTGACATATTAACTCAAACGTTTCATTGATTGCCAGGCGGCTAGAATATTATTGACGTCGATATGACTCATACAATATCAAGGTTAGATATCAATGTAAAGAACCGCTAGTTCTACTTCCAAAGTTTCAGCACCCGAAAGGGAGCAACCACAAAATTATTGAAACACACGCCCTCGATCGTTCGTATTTCCCTTGTTAATAATTCATATGTGCCCATGGATCGCATGGAAAACAGAACTTTTCCTTGAATATTTTGTATAGTCGCACGTGACGTCTACATTTCACAAAATAGTATTATAAAATGTTTGTACGCCTTCTGTATACGAAATTTGACCGCATATTTTAAATATAGTCGCAGAAAAATTTTAAAATTTTTCATACAATAATTTAATACTTTATCATGTAAATGTAAAAATTTCTCAATATTTTAACCACATACACACACAATGTATAAAGAATATTTAAAAAAAAACAAGGTATATTTACACTTTTAAAATATTATTGGTTGTCGCATGTATAACAATATGCATGTTGCGATAATCATCAGTGACTAAGCCACTTCAATAGCTCGATAAGATATCAACAAAATAATATAATTATCTCTCTGAAAATGCGTATTCGAACGATTCATACGTCTTGTTAAAGTCTGCCCAAACTATTCTAAACTACATGTGAAACAAGAGCGTTCCGTGATTCGAAGACGTACCTACTATATATAATAGCGAAAGTTACTCCAATTTGCAAGATTTCCATTCCCGGACGTGATCAAGTCGGTTGCGTACTGTGCACCACAATGGACTATATTTCCATGTCCCTTACGTAGTACAGGTACTATATATATATATATATATATATATATAATATATATATATAAAACCACAATTTTGATTGGTTCGAAATTGGTTTTGAGTTCAATCAGACATGTGCTTATGTATATATGTACACATATACAAGGTACGCATGTGCATAGATGTATATGTATGCAAAGTAATTATAATTGTACCAAACTTTAACAGCATACAGAGGACACCTAGAAGAACAATTTTTGTCTGATAAACATGAGTCCGTAAGTACGCAGTTATCGTTCGGAGTTACGTTCGGTTGCTCAAAATGCTCTGACACCACGTAAAAAGATTAGTCTATAAGATTTCCATATAATACTCCTCAAGACGTGACAGTTAGAATTGTTACAGTTTTCGGGAAAACAATGGAAACTCCTGACATCTCGAACAGAGTTCACCGATCTGTTATCTGGTCGGGTCAGTGCCTACGACTAAGCTGGAAGTCGCCACTTTGAGCATCTTTTAGTGGTAAGACCAAACTAAAAGGAACCTGTGAGTGAATGGTAAAACTAGAATTTTTGTTGCCTTCAATCATATTTATTCATATTTATTCAGTTTGAACAACCGAATATAATAGCTCCGTAAACTCCGATAGTTATTTCCGCATTTCCGGACCCATGTTTATAGTACAGAAATTGTTCCTCTAGATGTCCTCTATATGCTGTTAGTTTGACACAGGAATTGTAAATACCTTTTGTGTGCATATGTGTAGGCGCGTGTGTGTGATATATACATATACAATACATATACATGTCGTCATAGATATTAATTCCGATGTCCCTGTCGGCAATGCGACGGAAAAGCCCGTCTGATCGTAAAATGAAATGCCCGGCATTACACAACAATGACATCGAGAGAGAGAGAGAGAGAGAGAGAGAGAGAGGGAACGCGTTAAAATAACACATGTAAAAATAATATATGACTCATATGATAATATGAGCAAATAAAAACAAACGACAATGTTCTCTCGTGAATATTTCAAAAATAAATAAAAAAATAATTTTAAATAAAAGATATTAAAATTTGAAATATATTTTACACTTGTTATTTAAATAAATTTGTTCTTTTCTATAGAAATAATAGTATTAAAAGATATCAAAAACTTGCACCAAATAGATTCATAAAAATTATTCCACAATATAAATTCTTTCGTATTATGTTTCAACCACATTTTCACTCTTGCTCCCTTCATTTAAATCACACGGGTTTCTTGAAAAGTATTCACGGTTAATATTATATGTGTATATATATATATATTTAAAATATGAATTTTTTAAAATCCGGATGGACTTTCTGTTGGACGACAGTCTGTTGGAAGTATTTTGCATTTAAAAATATAACGTACAAATGTGAAACCGTGATATTATATTTTAATAACATTTTAATATTGAGTTTGAAAATGCCGGGTACTAAGAGCAACAGAAACATTCATAAAACTGAAGACTCATGCATTAATCATTACTATCACCCATCATTATTGTCTTCCACGAACGTCGTTTTTCCTCGTGATTCTGTTTGCATAAATTACAGATGGGCTCCCACAGCCCGTGTGAGATTATTGCGTTTTCGTGTTGCGCGCCAAGGGCCCGGGGCTCAGTCCTACGGGGGGATACGAGTTAAAAATCATAATGGTGCTCGCGTTGCGTGTGCTCGTGAAGAGAGTGTCACGCCGTGACATGGAGGTATGCGTACGCGAAGGCATGCGAAGGAAAATAGGCTGAGAAGCTCGTGAGAAGCCACATAAGCAGAGGGCGACAAGGAAATATGTTTAGATGAGTTTCCTTAATTTATAAAGAAAACTCGTTTAGGTATTACCATAAAAATTGATCGATAACTGATATCGGTAGTGGATAAACTTCTCGGGATGATTAAAGTGCTTGCAAACTTCAGCGTAAATTAATTTTGAGGTTGCCTTGCTCTTAAGGAGCCATCTTAAAATGAAGAAAATTACAAAATTCAAAAGCATCGTTAAATGTTTTATAGTAACGTTAAGTATTATTAAATGTCATTAAAATGTGAAGAGTATAAAAGAATATTTAAAGATATTTTGTTCTAAATATTCAACTCATAATTTTTGCTCGTATTTATCGGTAATTATTGACGTAAAAAGCCGTCGGCCTTAATGGAAGGGAAAATAAAATAATACTAACGAATCGCGAGATATAAATACTGCACAATGAGAACGACGTCACATTTTTGTAGCCATCGTGACGTTTATTAATAAATATGATAGTACGCCAGATAAAATTTATTTTTCTAAGGAAAAGGGATCACGGCAATTACCGCAAAGCGTAGCATCGCATGTTTGCGCTTCGTTCTTTCTCCGACGATGAAAAAGAAAAAGTTTCATGAAACACGGCAGCGTACATTCCGCGCATTTCTTTGTACTGACGAATCATCTACCATACTATACAAGGTTCATTCTTTCAATCGTTAAACAGCATCGTGAGTGACAATCAACGTGATACTTATGAGATTCTTGCGTCCGTGAACGTGAACATGGCCAGCTTTCAATTAATTCTAAAGAATCTAAATCTCTCCTAAATCTTCTTAAAAAAGAGAAAAATTAAAATAAATAGACTTATGAGTGGAATAACAAATTAAATAGAAGAAAAATATTTTTCAAAAATTTCAAGTATGAAATAAGTTGCTTTTTACAAAATAAGTAATTGAAATCGATTAAAGCAACTCAATTAACGTAAAAAAAAGGATTTTACAAAATAGGATTGAAAAAAATTTATTTTTATACTTTTAAATATATCTTGCATCAGCAGCATCATTTCATTTTAACAAAATATCCATTAGATTATTTCTTATGAAATATTATTCGTAATGGACATTCAAGAAGTTGCGAATAATTAAAAACGTCTGATAAACTATAGATATTTGCTATCATCGGAAAACAAAATTTCGAAGTGTGTCGTAGCGCGTAAAGCATTCCACAATATTCCAATGTCCGAGTTTCTCAGTTGGCTGTTTCAACGCGCGGCGCAGAACATTTTCAATATAAATTCGCGTTGCAGTGTCAACGTCGCACACTTGCTTCGCAAAAACGCGCGCCTGTGTATTTGGCCCGATATAGAAGCGACGGGTAAAAAATCCGGACTGAAATTCAACTGCGTAATATCCTTTCCATGCCGGCCAAAATACACAGCGCACTGCGAAAGATATTTATCAACGGAGATTAAAACGGGACATCTCGCGTGTGCCCGCATATAGCGCACACACTCGTGCGCATTCGAATACCGTAAGATTTCGGATCCGACCTTTTAGATCCGTCCGATCGAGCTATGTATCTCGCCGTTCGACATGCAGAATAATCCGATAAAAAGTAAACTGCGCGCTAGAGGGGGGGAAAAAAAAAGAAGAGACCGTTTCTTGTATTGACGCAATATGCAAATCGATTGACAAATCGATCCAGCTGAGAACCTCGGTTCTTCTACAGCGCTCATTGTAAATTCAAATAGCAGGAACGCATGAACGTGATATATAATGATTGTAACCTGATTAACAGGTCTGCAAAATGCAGATAATCGCGCTGGCTGGTTCCCATCGCGTTTTCGATCGGAATTGTTGCGCGAAAGACGGCCATAATATTCACTATTATTTGATAAGCAACGTTTTGAAGTTCTCTATACAGATGGATTATACGTAGCGTCCTAGATTTCTCTCGTCTACGATTTCTTTGACCAATTTGGAGTCGACTTCGCCTTAATGAAGACACGTCGGAATATGTCTACAACATTAATCTTTAAATGAAAATCTTATTGAAGCAAGACTTCGGATTAGCTCTGAAATAAAAGATTTCACTGTCTGTTTTATACTGTTTTATACAAAGCTCGTTTGAAATTAAAACGCTGCGACTTAAATATTCAGCTTAAATGTTATTAGTGTCGCGGCCTTCGTGATTCAGGCCAAATAGTCCGGATCGATCCGAGTAATGACAGTATGAAAAATGGAATGATCCGCATGTTGCGTTAATCCGAAGTTTGCAATTGCGGAGATTATTTGATAGCGAAACGGGAGAAGCGGAGATAAAAAAATCTGCCGGCGGAAATGCTTAGCATGCAGCGCGGATGCGTTCTCTCGGTTAACGTAATTTTGCATGCTCGCGTTGTCTCGAATGCGCTGTTCCAACGCCGCTGTCGTGACTCGGAATGAAAAGTCAACGCGATCGCGTATTATTTTTTCGTTGCTTCATTATTATCGCACGAGCGCTGGATTGCAGGTGTCTTCTTTTGTTCATATCGACCGGCAGCTCGTATCGTGAGCGCTATCTGAGCGTTTGTCGTATGTTTAAATAGTCTAGATACCTCGACGTTGTGCAGCTTTAAAACGGATAATCAGCACGACAACAGGCGAGGCACTTGAAAAAAAAAAGGAGAAAAATAAACAAAGAAAACAAAAGCGAGAAAACCTGACAGGCGCGATCGCGCAATCTTCGACCAGACTGTTCATAAATCATGACTCAAGCTTCCTCTGAAATCGTCTGAGTCACTCTTGCAGGTTCGGCTCGCAGAGCCTCTTATATTCGCGCAGTAATGCGCGCTACAAAAATTCCGCTGGAAGGAAAATTACTTTGAGTAAATTCAAACTAATATAATAGGGGAATCTGGTCAAAGTAACGGTGTTTGTTGCGATGTACCGTTGTGTATATTTTGCGATTGTTATTGGAGTGCGTCCTTTGCCCGTGGCACAGATCCTCGGTTTCAGAATTGCAATTTCAGCGCCGGTGCTTTACCATTGAATAACGAAGTACAATTACGCCGTGTAAATTCCACAACGCTGGAAACTCATTATTTGATTAATCGTTACAAAGATCGTTTGATCGTTTTGAATAATTGCACGTCGCGACCGCGGCAGAAACGATCTATCTGCCAGCTAGTTTTCCGCTCGTTTGAGTTTGGACGCTCCGCTCTCCGGGAAAAGTAAGGGCAAGTGAGTTGGACGGTTCCTTCGTAAACTTTCCACCATCGTTTGGAAGCTCGTAAAGATCGCGGCCACGTCCCTCCTCGCTTGGAAATTCCGAGCGAGAACAATGGACCGTATGGTTTGGCGATTCGAAAAAGAATGATGGAGGATCGCTTTACATTTTATCGATGCTCGAAGGTTAATCGCGAGTTAAGCGTTTCCCACCGACTAATCGCCCGTGCGAAAAGCGTGGGTGATAAACGAGCGTGGCGAGGGAAAAGTTACGGGCATAATTGCGCGATGGGAACTCTCCGCGGTCACGCGCCAACTTTATTTATGAGATGCGGAAGAATGAGTGCGTGTGAGCCACGCGTATCATTACTATGAAATATTCTAGCAGTGACGGTGCAACGCTAAAACCGAAAACAAAATCTGCATTGCGCGCAATATCATATGTGATTCCATTTGACTTTATATTTCCCACTATTCATGCAACATTGTAACTTGTAAATTGCATTATATCTGAGTTAATTGTAAATACGAATGCACAAGAGTCGCTAAACGAACAAATAATAAATGTGCATTAGTTCGAAATTGTATCGCAAGCTTGCTGATTGTAAAATAATGAATTTATGTACAATTTAATTAATAACATTATAAGAATTTAATTCGTCAAATTATTTTAATGCCATTTATGTAAATGCCAAATCAAATCAGCAGAAATATGAAACGTATGAAATGCATTTATTGATTTATGTATTTCCGCTGGAAAAAAGAATTGCCTTTTCAAGAAACAGCGTTGCGAATATTGAGAGAAATAGTGATGCAATGGTGCGTAATGGCGTATGCGGCACAAAGGAAATTTCTTTAACTGATTTACGACGAGTCAAGGATTATTACGTAATACAACATGCAACTCTAAGTATTCGTCGAGCTTTTGAGGATTCTTGAATACCCGGCCTCTTGTAAGCACAGAGATGCGGAGTTGCGCAGTCAAATTAATGAAATTAAATAAAATATCGTAAATCTTTTCTCGGAAAGCTAACTATCGTCTATTCTATCTTGCATTACTTTGCATTTCCGTGTCCCATAATTATATCTCAACAAAGGTAAAGAGGAAAATTCATTGAATTGGAAATAAATTAAAGAATGCGAAGTTAATTATCTCCATTCCCAATGAAAACAGTTTCTTCAATCAAACTGTCTTTGTATTGAAATCACGCTGCAATTTCAATGGAAAATTCTTATCTGTGAAACATTGCATTAAATCCCCGCGAATTTATCCAACAAATCGAATCCCTATTAACGAAGGAAAATCAAATTGATTTCATTTCACACTTCGAGAGCAGCCAGTAAACAGCCCCCATTGGAGTTTGCGGAATCACGCGCAATGCATTTCAATGAGCGGGATTTTGAGAATAGATTCGTTTTTGCAGTCAAATTCAAATTAGCCGTACTCAAAAACTACAAATGTAATTAACGCCGGAATGTAGTTAACGGACGTGCTTTCGTATAAATATGTCGCATTGCCACTGCGCAGATTTCAGATTTGGCCAATTAATGACGAGTGCGCCGCAAAAATCAATATCCATGCATACCGAACGTTATCGTGAACTATACTTTTATCTCTTTCATCGTTATACATTCTCTGTTATACATTAACAAATTTTTTAATCTGCTGTGCAATTAACAGTTAAATTAACAGTTTAATTAACAGTAACAGTTAAAGATATTACAATATTTTTAAATATTAATAAGATATATCGTTTTCTTATTACAACGCTAATATATCCGGAAATGAAAATGCTAATGTTCGATCAAATTATCGCAAAGGCTTGCAACCAAATCGATATTTGCGAAATATAATTTATAATCAGAATTTATATTTAAATCTCACTTTTACAACGAATTAAGATCTCAAGCACTTGTAAATGGAGACTGTATAATATAGTTGCTAAAATTTATACACAGAATGGAGAAAGTCGTCCCATTATTCTGTTTTTTCTTTGTTCACGCGTAACTTCAAGACTTAATAAGTCTTCATTTGATAATAATCGGCAGAATCATTATGATGTAACAGGTATATGGCTAAACTAATAAGCCTTAATGCTAATGTTTTAATATGTAATCCGGTATTAACTCAGAATGCATTTCTCACTTTATGTCATGATGTCGTTATACTTAAACATATCAATGATCTCTGATACGAATCGCTCTCACATTGTAATTCGCAAATAAATCGTGTTTTACATATTCATGGCGACGCAATTAATTAACAGGGCTCCGTTCTTGCGACACGAATAAAATAATGTAAATTATTGCCGCCGACGGGCGAGCAAAAAAAAAGTCAACTAATCGAAAATGCGCTAAATGACACGCGACAAGCGAAACCACATGTTGTACTACTTCTCAACGATTGCGTTAAATTTACTGGACTGTAAATAATTCAATACACAATAACAAACTATTTGCCCCGCCGTTATTTCCGCTCAACTAATTCGCGAATATTTCCGACTTTTACACGCGAACGGAATGTTATAAATGACGGTGCCGATGACACGATAAAAGGTCAACATTTAAGAAGTCATGTCCGTATAGCGAGAGGAATCGAGAGAATTTCCTCGGTAGATATATGTATATCCACATATACGTGCCGTTTAGTTTACGGTCGATCGCCTCGAGCGACTACGCCTTATTTTTAACCCTTTAAAGCAACGTTTACGGAACCGGCACGTAGCCGTTCTTACGTGAAAATCGGGGACAACGAGACCGCGCGCTCAGCCGCTCGACATATCGCAAGCTTTGATTGACGCGGGCGAAACGGCGCTCGATTAAAGATGAGAATTACGATCGCGATAATCCTCGCGGTGAACTGGAGTCAAAATCAATTAAGCGGTACGAGCAATTACAGCTATCCAGTGTTACATGGAGTTGCAGCTACCTTCAAGATGCAAAGTGATCCCCACGTACGTGGAGCTCGTCGAAGATCTATCTCGTCTAACTTTAGATAGTAGGGTGGGAACTTTACAAAGAGGTCCGCTAACGATATCATGGATTCCATATTTTTTCAGGAAAGTTTATTAATTGCAAGTAGTGGAGAATAAATTTGGCGTCTTCTCCTTTCGGATGATTGATAGCTTTTCCTCCGGCGTTGTGGGAAGAATGCGAAAGGGTGCGAATGATTGATTACTTTCGAGTGACTCCCACATTTTGAGATATTATGTCATTGCGTTCTCAATAACACATTTGTGGATATACCTAAGTGTTTACCACAGAATTATGTAATTGAATTCAGTAATAGTCGTTAGTGCGTTTTGATATTTTCGTTCGTCAATAATCCTCTTTTTGTAATATTCGTAATGTTCCTTTTTTTTCGTTCGGACGTAGAATTTTCGTCTCGAAATCGAAACTTGATGCTCCCGTGGGCTGTATTATTACAACGGATAGTATTCATTGCTGTTATTGTAAATATGAAACTCATCAATACGTGATCAGTATCTGTGCAACAGTGAAACGTTTAAATTTGATGCTTTTAATTTTTGTAGCTTCTCGAATTCGTGCGCTACATATATCATATTTGATAACATATTCATATTTGATAACAAAACTAACACATACTCTATCTATGATACAATTTCTCGTTTAATATAAAAGAAGATATGAGAGAAATTTTTGTGTGAAAGAAAGATTTAAGGCAAGCAGCAGGGTTTCGATTATTTTCTATTATCACGGGGTGATAAATGTGCCCAGCACTTTCTTATTCATTAGCCCGGTTTCACTTATTGTCCGTTGAATTAAAAAGAAAGCGAGTACTTGAAAATATTAAACTTTCAAGAGAATATTATCGCTGTCCATTCTATATGAATCTAGCAGACGTTAAAAATGTATTCGGAAAAAGAAAAGATAAAGGATTATCACGCGAGAGATTGTCATTAAGTCAAATGATATTCTCGTATTAATAAATGAAATCAAATTTCCGTATGCGAGAATAAATTTGCCGTCACGCAGACAATTATTACAGAACGTTGAAGACAATTTGCGAGAATGGCGAATTGGCGGGTGGAAGTTTCGGAGGGCGGGCAACCCCCAGGACATCCGCGCAAATCCGACGCAGTTGTTATCCCCGCGAACATCCCTGGTACTTTATTTCACTTACTACGAGCAGATCCGAACGTCGTCCTGTCGCTGAAGACAGTAGCAACGGCTCCGCATTATTGTCTCTCTCTCTCGCTTTCTCTCTCTATCTTCCCCGTCCTTCTGGCTCCGTCTCTCCCTCGCGCTCCTCCACGACGAGACTCGGTCTCGGCGGCTTAGCCTACGCGTTCTCTATCCTTTCTAGCCTCCGTATCCTCTGTATCCTTTCTCAGCAGGTCGCTTCCCTCTGCGTTCCCCTCGCCCGGCCGCGCGCAATCCGCACTCTACATCCGCGGGGCACAACACATGGTACCCATGACGACGCGCGTTCTCTCTTGGCACTTTATTTTAATATGCAGCAACCCCGCGGCGCGCTCATCCGCCCCGATCGGCCGGGCGGCTATTAATCGAGACACGCGCTCCGCGAACCGCGCGGAACCACGCGGTGCCTGTGCTCCGATTTGCCGCCAAATGAGGGCGAACGACGCGAAATGAAGAACCACCCTCGCACGACGACGCTCGGCGCGTTACTGACCGTTCGGCGAGCGGAGCGGAGCCAGCGGAGCCAGCGGAGCCAGCGGAGGTGCCAGGCGGCGTGCGCTTTGATGCCTTTGAGCCGAGCGCATGCGCCGTCGCTGGTAAAAGGCGAAACCGCGATCGGCGTTCTCCAAGCTGTGCGCTACGACGGACGAGCCGACGGTGACCGGCGGCCGAGGGATTTGGCCAGAGAATGATGCGCTCGTCCGCCAATGACGAGTGATATTTAACTCGTTTCGTCGCGAGAGACTCCGCGCACGACGAGCGCTATGATGTTTGATTCCGGCTTCCAACGCGAGTGACACACGACGGAATCCGGTGCAATGTGACGTTTAAGTCGCTCTTTTTTAAAATATGTCTTTGCCCACTTGTCGCCACTAACACTCGCGAGAGTAATGAGTTGACAGTGATTAATACCCGCGATAACTATGTTAATATTAATGTTCAAATATTGTATAATAGATGAAATTTTTTATCTATTACGTGCAAGCGAAGCGGCTCCAATTTATGGCCTTTTTATTAATGCGTCTGTTTGAGCCTCTCGGAACGTAGTTTATTAATTTACGCATGTAATGTAATGTAATATACGTGGGTGGTACGAAAAGTTTCAGAACTGATTAAAAAAAAAACAGCATTTTTGGGTAAAATGAAATTTATTTTTAAACGTAGTCTCCTTTCAACTTTATACATTTATTCCTCTGAATGTGCACACGCTATCCTGCACAAACATTTAGATACGAGAGAATTAAGCGCACGATGGTTGCTGCATTTGCTGATGGGACATTTCGGAATCCGCCGTATCTCTCCGGATTCGACCTCATGCAATTTTTTCTTTTCCCAAATTCGAAAAAATAGCCATCTGAACGTATGAAAAGTTTGGAAAAACATTGGAGTAAATACTTATATTAAAGTAAGAATATTACAGTGAAAAATGAATTTTATTTTGATCTAAAAATGTTGTTTTCTCGATCAGGTCGGAAACTTTCCAAATTTTACCCATGTATAATAAAGAAATATAAGGGAAACAAAACTTTTTTTGTATATAATACTTTTTAAATTTATTTATACATTTCTTACTATATAATAAAAAAAAATAGAATATAATACAAGAGCGTGATATTTTTCGTAAAATTTTCAAACGACCGTGGAACGGTCGAAGTACTTTCTTCAGAAATCTGTATTTACGCGTTTACGACCCTTTTTACAAGTTTGCAAATGATGATGGGTAAACATTGCGGTCGCAGCCATGATTCTTTCACGACTTGCTGGAGACGACAAGATCGATGCGGAGGAAAGATGTTTATTGGTTGTACACGTATTACGTATTCGCGCATACCGATGACTGTGTGTGGTAGAGCGGAATGGAACTCTGGTAGTAAAAGGCGGAAATCCACGCCAGGATGATAATACCGCGCAATACCTATTGTTCGCTGGCAGATTTTCCCGAATAACTGCCTTTAAACGTGCCGACGATTACGGCCGATTACGTTTGAGTACGGAGATACCGTACGGAAAGATATCCGTACCGAATAGAATAGAATTTTCGAATAATTTGCATTTTCAAACACAGTAACGATATTATCATTGTTTAATATGTATTTAATCAGTTATGTTAAATAATAAACGTAATCGAGAAAACGCATAAAAAGATGGAAACATTTTATTCTCATCAATACGCGTCAAAAACAATGTATTTCATCTACGTATAATATTTTCAATTAAATTACTGCCATAGAATATGATTGATTGCTGCGCAAATACGTGGTTCGTAGCTCGCATATTTTTTTCTATCGATTGATTCTCTCTCTCTCGCTCTCGAGAACGCAAGATTGACACAAGAATCATTGCTACTCGTAATTTCAGAGAGACATGACGAAACAAATGTATGGGCTCATATATTACACAGTATTTTTCCGCAGGCGCAGATGGCAATTATCTAGGAGTAGATATAATATACGCAGATAGCGCAAAAAAAAAAAAATACAAAAGATGCCGGCGTAACGTACATACACCGTTATGCTTGTCCTCTCATTACGAGCTTTACCTTCGAAAATTGGCACGTGTAACTCCGGAAATTGCGAGCGAAACGGTGATGACCGTTCTTGCGGCTGTTTCGCGTGCACATACGTCATGAATTACATTAATCTTATCTGTTAAATTAATTACTTGAATAAAAAATGTTCGTTTCGTATCGAGAATGTAATTACTAAATGTGAACGAACTACGAAAGTGGCAGCAAAAAAGCGTCAGCGTGCTCTAAATTATTCAGTCAAAGTGGCGCAACTTGGCAGAAACGAAAAGAGTTAATCATATCATAAAATGACAAATCTAATTAATTTGTGATTTAAATGATTAATTTATTGATTCAGCTAATAACGTCATTTTAATTTGTATTTTGTCAAATCCGACAATCGGACTCTAGAAATCTGCAGATTTGTAGGGAGAGGAAGAGAGTTTTTCTGAATTTCTGCCGTCAAATCGCTGCTCAGTTTGTGCTTTCAATTTTCCGGAATTCTACACGTTGAGCACGTTTCACGCGATGGCGATATGCAAGGCCATTGTGATTTTTATTTTTTTGCGTAAATCACATCGCTGACGTCCATGTATGACGGCAAGAGAATGCACTTTTCCTTCGCGCGTCTGTTATGTACACACTCTTTATCGTACGTGCGCGCGATAAAACGTGAAAATCCGCCGTACATTTGCAACAATGTATAACTTCCTGGTTACGAGCCGCGAACCCGAAAATCACGTCTGCTTGTTTGACCTAACTATGATAACGAGTGCTATTTTATTTCTTTACTTCGCGTTTTAAACTCAATAAAATAGTCTTTGCTTAGAAGATTACATTATCTCTTCAATGTTACGCAAAAATTCTTTTAATAAATTTGTTAGTGTTACTCCTATTATTATTTTAGTTATAATACTACCTATTTTTGCTGCATTATCCTATTTAGTATTAGCGGAAATTAGTTTATTACTTTTAAATTATTATTATTATTTTCATATAATAATGTTATTAACATATAATAATAAATTAAATTTATTATTAATATTATTATGATCACAATAATCGATTCTTTCTTCTAGTTTAATTCTAACATATTTAAGCAATATTATATTTGCTACTATAATTATTATATTTACCCAAGTTTCGCATCATAAATTACGATCGAGACACGACATAAATACTATGCCAAAAATTTACGAGCGACCTTAGCCCTTCAAATATTATTATTATTACATTACTAAAACTTCCCTCTTAAGGTTATTGCGCGTCGGCGAAAAGTTTAATGGTTCTCTTCCGTATGGAATTCAGTTTTGCGACTAAACTTCTCGTTATACTCGTTATACAGGATGCTCCAGAACCATCAAATATCTTATTAGCCATTCATTAGTATCTCGTGAAAATTGGAAACATCGTTCAAAGAAAAACTTTAAACTATTTACGTACGTTAAGATAGATAGTGCTTATTTCTTCATGTTCTATTGTTATATTTAACTAAGATTACGCGAGCTCCATTTGCTAACTTTCTATGAACAAAACCGACAGGTATAATGCAAGCGGCGTCAGTGAGCATGAGAAATGTAATTTGGCCGATTATAGCCTCAGCGCACAAATCACATTTTTGTATCGTTTCGTTCAAAGATTGCTGCAATTATGAAGCAATAGTAAAACGAGAGTTGATCTCTCTTTTCTGGCTCACAATCAGTTCGAAAAAACGAATCAAATAATTCGAATTAGTAGCGCTAATTTACATAGGTAAAAACGGAAGAATAATTCAGTCTCTTGTCGGTTCGTAAGTATGCAAATTCGACTTATACATATATTATGTAAATGAATTGTGAATACTTTGATGAACATTGACGAGTAAACTATTAGTTATGCAATCTCGCTACTTGATTTATGTAAGCAAAATCGATAATTCATACTCCGCAGGTGTATGTTCATTTAGGGGACTTCTCAAATTAATCAAGAGGAGAATGACAAATGTCTGTTCATTATATAATGTAAATTATCTTTTATGCCACTTCTATAATTACTTCCTTTAAACAGAACAACAAAAGAGAGAGAGAAAGAAAAAGAGAGCAATTCTCAACATTTAAAAATTTTACAAAATAAAATTTTTTTATACAAAATAGATACTTCTTTAATTACTTTCTTGAAACGGAATTTACAAAACAAACAAAAAAGGATAGTTTCAAATTTTATAAATTAAGATTTTTTGATAACACAAATATTTCTTTTATAATACAAAAGTATAAAATTTAAGTGTTATATACATCAGGATTTTTTGTGAACGTTTTGATAGCGCAAAATGTAACAGTGCAATCTCTCAGATCAGTAGAATTTCCTCTCGGCAGAATTTTCTGAGATCTCCCGAGTATCGTAGTAAAGACTTTTGTAAAGCACCAATTGTGTCAGTTTGATCCTAATATTTTGCGAATGGACTTTGGATCTTCATTCACACAAGTATCCTTCATGAAACTTGCAAATCCAATTTCCCGGATTACAACCCGGGCTAGGAATTCACATCGCTGGAAAGCTGGACCGGTCGAGTTCGATTTAACTCCGACGAGGCGTGTTCCAGACGAAACGTATTTCGTTCTATGCTCTGGGGATCCTTAAAGCTAATACCGAGATATCACATAAACTCGTGGACCACAGGTGGTAGGTATATCGATGCAAGCTTATAGCGATGTCAAACGATGTGAAATTATTAACTACCTAACTGCGCTTCGTAACTCAATTAATTCATTATCGTTTACATAGCATGATCGTAAATGCCTTCGGCTCTGATGAAATAAATCAATGCAAAGTCTTAAGAGTTTCGACGGTCTATATTCGTAATTCGTAATCAGAATTGAAGGTAAAGTCTATTAATAATTTTATATATCGCATAATAAAACATTTAAAGAATGAAAAATACATATATAAAATATATATTACAATGCGCATATATACGTATCCATCAAGATAATCCGTGTATATATTTATAAATATAATATTTTATACTCAAATTTGATAGGAATTATAAATCGTATAAATTGGGTTTTACAAGCAAGATATAAACTTCTGTTACATATAAATAACATGTCAATTTTACGCAACGTATGAAATAATCACTTCCAGATTATCTAACTAATCTATCTCTATATATTTTTGATAATTATAACAAGCATTGAAAATTACATATTAATCACAAAAAAGCGAGGAGTAATATATATTGCAGGCTATAAATAAAATCGATCACACGCCCCTCGCCGAATTATCGGTAACACCGACTGATAAAAATTTCCCAGATATGTCACAGCTTAATGTATGCATGTCCACTGCTTTACATGATTCACCCATTAGCATACGTACAAAATGTAACTCTGCAGAAAATAAGTGTGTGTATATGTATATTTAATAAGTGAGAAGCGAAATATATAAAAAATTGGATTGAATACACTTTTAGAATATTAAAACGATATATTTTATATGAATGTATGTTTTAAATAAATAAGATAAAATTTTATAAATTTTTTTTATTAAAATTCCTTACCTTATATTAAAAAATAAAAATCGAAGCTTAATCTGCTCCAAATCAAAAATACTTATTATAGTTTGTCCTAATCGACGATATATCCTCTTTTTTCATGTGTTCTTGACTTTGAAGTTATTATACTGTATTAATGTGTCGTGTTATTTTCACAAAAATCACGTTCCATTTAATCGCTCGTGATGAACGAAACCAAGGTTTTCCAGGAAATCGCAAGGCTTGTAATTAGCGAGTCCTGACATTAGAGAGGCGGAGGTTAAAATCCAAGAGGATTTCCTTGACATACGAGCTAGTACCGACCACTATTGTTGGAAATCCCTATGCTAATTTTACGATTATCTTAATATGCGTTAATTATTCTAATTGATATAAATGAGGTTAATCTAATAAGAATTAATATCTTGATTAATATTTTTAAAAAGATTACTTGTAATAATGATATACTTAGTTTGTATATTAATTACAATATCATTTTCACTATAATCGTATTAAATTAAGAAATGTTATATTAAAATCATATATTTAAAAATAAGCTCATTTCTATTTATAAAGATTAATTAGCTAAAAACAAAAACGAAGTTATTTTTATGAATCAATTCTAAAAATAATATAATATAAAGATCATACTTTATATTAATCGTTGCATCTTTATTATCACAAACGATTCGTTACGCCAAAAATGATGTCGTGTTCATTTTTAATTTTCAATTTTTAATAAGATGAAAAATTTATTTTTACATATTCTCTTCACTGAAAAAAGGATTTGATTATAATTATTACTAATAATTTATTAGGATTTGTTAAGTATTACAAATGCTTTCGTAAAATAATGCCAATTAAGCATTGACTAATTATTATTATTATATTTAGTTGGCCATGAACAAAATTTGTTTAATAATTAAGCTAATTATAATATTTGATACCTGTTATCAAATATAATAATAGTAACCAAATATTATATACATATATATTCAGCAAAAATCCAAAACCTTGAATAAATTTAGTAACTATTACTAGTCTCTCTCTTCAGCGTATGTTTATGTGTTCAGTGTATGTTCAGATGCACCTTGCAAAGACTTTATATCGCACATTCGTTTCTCTATTTTGGAGAGGTGTTGAAGAGATGATTGAGATCAGGCCAAAGCTACGCCTAATTCTATGGCGAAGGAGCAACTGGCACGAATCGAGTTGCAATATAGAATTACGGAATTACAAGGCAAGGTTGTCGCCCAGTTCGCCTCAATAAGGTTAATAGAGGACGCGGCGGCCGAGCGATTTCCTTGACACGAGCGGCCCGCGCTTTAATCGAGTTATAGTTGGTAACGACAACGAAAATCTATTTTGTCCCTCCGAGACATAGCAGCAGATATTTCAAGAAAATAATATGTAAAAAAACCAACTTGTCTTTGAAATGCAACCTCGAAGACTTGGCGGTAATGGCCCGTAATGCGAGCATTTGTCCTTATACGTGCTATTTATGGATCTCCAATCGTAGTAAGAACATTCAAACGAGAAATATTACGTCTTGTTTCAAGAATGGAGGCATAAAATGCACTTTGTATTTATACTTCAGTGAGATTTCTACCAAAGAAATGTCAAGGGTATTGATCATGTAATTTTTGGAAATGTGAAAAGTTTCACGAAAACACAACGATTCTATTGGTTGAAGTTCTTGAGTTCACGCGAACCTTTTCGCTTTTCATGTTTCTGAAAATGACATGATCGATACTTAAGGTATTAATATTAAAATACTGTATAGTCAGCTATCCAAAGCAATTATGCTTTTTCCAATTGTTTAACATTGTATTAATTTTTAAATTGACGTTTAAAATTTGACGTTTTAATTAGTTTTTAGCGAAAATTCAAAAAAAATAATACAGGAGATAATTCAAAGCGTATGCAAGGTTGAAACTCTCGGAAAGATAAATTTATGCAGTAAATATATTCGAAAATTTGATCACATGTCAAACAACATAAAGTGAAAATTATTAAAACTATGTGTTTCCATTATTGATACACGCCCACTCGAAAAAATGTCACGAATGCAACATTAAAATATACTCTGCCAATCGATTTACGTCATTATCGCATGATTTCAGCTGTTGCTAATGTCTGCTGTCCGATAAACGACGCGACACGGTTGCCGTGTAAAGAAATCCAATACTTTCAGTCCAGACACGATGTTCATTGCCATAAAACTTGTAATTTATCCCGGGGGCGTATTATCCTTCTCAAAATATCAAGTATGCTCGATATATAACTCGAAAAATATGTATGTCAATTCATATGTACGAACGTTATATTCGATTATGGTATCGTTATTGATCGTAGAAAATATAGCTAAATCAATCAACTTTCTATGTATGAACATGAAGAAAGTGATACGTAAACATAAATAAATATGAAAAATGTTATTATTACGTAGCATGCGATAATGATTATATTATTTTTAAAAACAATAAGAAATAAATATATTTTGTACTAATATTGTAAAATAATGCAGAATTATTTTACAACATTTTCCATTATTTGTCCGAGATTAATTAAATTAAATTAAAAATAAAGAGACGGTACTGAGCGTGAAGCGTAGGAATGAAAGCAATGTTTCGAAGTAATCCTCTCTCTTCGTACAAATGCATTTTCGTCTATATATACATGTACATATACATCACTGTACGAATGTACAACGGACAACCGAATGCCGGAATGAAATATAACGAATATATTTTACAAATACATTTATAAATACATTTTACTCACAGTATATATACATACATTTGTTACAAAGAATCTCGAATTTTTTTTCGGAAACTTTTTTACAGAAACAAATGTTTGTCGATCACGATAAATTGATACATTTTTTATTTTTTAATTCGATCTCGGCAAGACGATTAAGTTTGATTACTCAGTGTTGAATTTAAAATGGAGAATTAACATTTCATATATATAAACGAATTTCAAGATTTAATAAATTTAAAAAGTAAAGGAATTAATGGACCAAGCTGATTGTAACTGTTTAATATATATATATATAATAAATAATAAATAAATAATAATCATGATTTGATAAACGTTTCAACTTGCAATAAGATCATCTTCAGTGCGAGATAATAATAATGATAATTATAAAATAAGAACCGCATAATCACATGATTCAAAACATAAATATTAAATAAATAATAACGAATTATGAATTTTTCTTTCAGAGATAAATTTTTATGATGTAATGTAATATTCCTTAAAATGTGGTCCATAATTCTATGGAAATATGCGAGACACAATCTCGTAAGTCTGGAAAAAATATCGAGTAATAAACGCAGATAGGGAAAGTGAAATGCATTGTACCGCGAGACGGTGATTCATGAGAGATTTCCCTACTGACTACTTTAGAGACTGGAAGAATTGCGCCATTAAACACTCAAAAGCATGCGGAACAAAAATATCAAAAAAGCGCATAAAAGCCCCAGTGCGAATACAGCAAACCGTTTCTCTGTCCGGTTCTTTCCATTAATT
The DNA here is from genome assembly GCA_011636635.1 of Tetramorium simillimum. NCBI lineage: Eukaryota > Metazoa > Arthropoda > Insecta > Hymenoptera > Formicidae > Tetramorium > Tetramorium simillimum. Next base: position 24,944 of record VBVQ01000266.1, on the reverse strand, counting down.
TTTTTTTATTAAAAGATTTTAATTGGACATAAATTCAGCTTATTAGTACCAAATGAGTGCACAGTTCCGGTAGAAAAAGAAACGGTTTAATTAGCCATTTCCGCCATTTCGGTGAAACTAACCGGAAAATATCAAATTAAAATTAAAATTCTGCAAAAACGGCGCGTATAAATTTATTTCGCACAATTAATCGAGTTCGAGATTGATGAATGACAATACGGTGTTTACATTAGAAGCAGGTTCGAAATTTTACTCCACAAACTGTGTATGTCGCAACTTCTAACTGTCGCGGACTTAAAGAACGAGTAAAACACTTGAAGCATTGAGCAGTCGAGCACAGCTTCCTCGGTGGAAATCGATCGAGGTTATTCACCTCTCCTACTTATACCAATACGCACGTATCTAGTGTTCATTCGTTGGGAGTTCATCCAACTAAATATTTCATTCCCGCCAATGTTGTCTCGACCGCGTATGTGTCACGCGGATCGATGACACTTGACGTGTGCGCGACGCGACTTTGTCGCTGAAACAATCAAATTAAAACCATTTATATTTTCACACATCACTAAAAAATAAATAACGTTTTATCTACTAACGTATTATTTATTTGATTTCTCATTATTGCACGTAATATCAGGAATATATGTGATATATTCTGTGAAAATTATATTTTTTATATTTTATATTTAAACTATATTTTTCTCGTCATTTAGTTTCGTTAAATAATTAATGTAAAAATAGTTTACCTTTGCTTTAATTTTATTTTAATTAAACTTTAATTACGTTTTAATTGATAGCTTTCGCTAAATTACTTATTATTGCCTTTAATTTCGCATATGCTCATATATGTTCTATTAATTTTCTGCGGCATGCACTATTTTATGTATTAGCAAATTAGAGAGTCTTTTAAAATAAAAACTAAATGAAATTCTCTTAATGACATTTATATTCAGTCTAAAAAATATATAATTACACTATATAATTACATTCAGTACTTAATGAATTAAAATACTAATATCTCATGATGCGTAAGAAAATAATTATTTGCTGCCCTTAGATCTCAATGTACCTTTCTCAACAAAATTTTAATAAATTAATTATAATTATATTCATACAATTATACTCTTAAATTCTAAAAGTAATTTAACATAATAATTAAACTTTTCTGTACTAAACTGTTTAATATTCATAACGCAACAGTTAGTGCCTGCTTAACAATTATAATTAATCGTAAACAGTCGATACTTTACTCTTATAAGTTATTCTTACTCTGAGTATTGAGCTAACAGTGATAACGAGTTGATTAAAAATAGTCGCTCGTCGCATGTATCTCCTTTGATAAAACTATTTAAGCAAATTTTTAGATTTTACAAAATATCTAAACTCAAATAACAAAACTGAATAATAAATAGTTGTGTATTACACTAAAAATTAATTAATCTATCGCAAATACGATATCGCGTGACTACAAGAACACGACTTTATAGCGAGCAAAATCTAATCCGCTTAATACACACGGATACGAATAGGCTCACTTCCACTCCACGTGTGCAAATCTTCCGTAAGTACAGTATGTTTGTTCAAACGATGCTGGAACGGGTCGCAGTTTTCCACCGTGGGATTACTTCGCACCAGCAGTAACAGCACCACACCCGTGTCCTAATGCACTATTTATTGAGCACTTTAGACGATAAATTCGCGATGGGTTATTTAGCACCGTCCCTTGAAACGTGAGCGAACGTATTACTTCTCGCGGCATGAATTTCACGTTCTGTAGTATGGTCTGTAAGTGGACATTGGGATGTTGTTCTTCGATAAATGATGAATGTCACCCTGGTCGTACTCCACGTCGTTATAGATACCGCTTTGATTCTGAAATATAAGTCAACTCATCGATATATAACTAGCATTCAATTAGCTTCCGCAGCCGTAGTAATTAAACGGTAATAATACAAATTTCGGATCGGATTAAGATGAAATTGAACAATTTAAATTATGTTGGTAGGGAGAAATCGGAAAAGAATTAGAACAAGGCATTTGCGCAAAAGAATGGCGATTTAAAATGAATTGATCAAAAATTACTTTGCAGTATTGTTGGATCTCCTTCTTGGGGATTAGCTTTATAATTATTGAATTTCTTTCTACTTCTTTTTATCTCTATCTCTTATTAGATTTCAATTAATACATACGTGAATAGATTGAAACGATCTTTCACTAATATAACATTTTTATTCAAAATTGCGAAATCAATATTAATTCTTTTCTTATTCTATTCGCCATTCCATTATACTGTTAAATTTAATAAAAACACACTATTAAATTTCAGAGAGATAAATTTTAAAACCAATCCTTGATCTCTATATCAAATTTTTAATTCAGAAATAAATTCTTAATAACGGAAGTAAATTCTTCTCACACCCGCGCACAATTTATTTTAATTTCCTATATAATATGTATATGCTCGCTGTATATAATATATACTCGCTGAGTTAATGGATGCTCACCGCTAATGAAGATCTTGACTTTGGCCTCGGCACATGGAAACCACTGCTCTGAGGAATTAGGTCGGCTCTGTCCTTATCTTGCGGCTCGGAATCCGAGCTATCCGGATCTGGTTGAGGTCTTTGTCTCGGCCGTGATGGGGCCTGAAGTCGCGGTAATGGGACCGGAGGCAATGTTCCATGAATGCTCATGGGTGGATAACCGAACATTGCCGAGCTTGGTCGCGTAGGGCCCATAGGTTCGGTCTTCCAGTAAAAAAATTTTCAATAAGTTTCTCATTGCCAACAAGTAAAAGTAATTTAATTTAATAGAAAGATTAGCTATTTTAATCATTATGATTTATTGCGTAGAAATTATCCAGTTTGCAATTTCAAGCATTAATATCTTGCATTCGATAATATTTGTGAAACGATCATATATTTTTTACACGATAAAATTTACATCGTCCCTCGTCCATTTATTTATAAGCATATTAAAATTTATTGTTATGTATGTGCACTTATTTTTTCTCGTTTCTTTGATTTCAATATTAATTACACGATTATAATTAATTTTATATTATTATAAGCAATATTAATTTTTTCCAATAATTAAATTCTCATTATATCATTACTATTTATTATCGAATATTAATTAGCAAAGTTGATGCGTACCGCATAAAGATTCGCTGTAGCCAAGTGCTCTCCAAAATGAGCCCACATGTAAGGTGGCAAATTCGTTGGCGGTCCTTGTTTCACGGACGCCAGAGTGCCTACAGAACCCACCCTTGCTAAAGTTCCTGTAAATTATTTGCGTCTTTAAATACATATTCATTAACAAAAGATCAAGTTTATATTTAATTACTAATTAATTTTACCTGGTAGAGTACCAGGTATTCCACCTTGGATATAACCGTACACCGGAGAACCCGCAGACTTTTGTTCGCGAGACCATTTACGACTGCAAAATATATGTATAATTGAACTCGAGCACATTAACGTATATAGTAATAATAATTGTACCAAAAAAATATTTTTTTCAACATTGATTACCTCCACATAACGAGACAGACTAGAGTCAGAACTATGATTATTAACGCGGCCACAGACGCGCCTATAGCTACACCCAAGACTTCACCATCGACCTCGCATTGCGCGCCGTAATAATTGCCGGTACATCTGAAAATCAAGATGAAATTTTTCAATTTTTCAAATTTTGCAGTTGATATTTACACGAACGCGCATTTACTTACGCGCACTGCATCTGATCCCCCTGGTAAGAGCAGGTGCCGCGATTATTGCAATAGGTCGACGGACACGACAGGCACGTTCTGCCGGAATTATTAGGATCGTTTTTGTGAGGGTCTTTCAATCCTGGATTGCAAGAACACATGAAACCGCCGAACGTATTGGTGCAGCTGGCGGATGAATGGCAATCGTTCAACTCCGACGAAGCGCATTCGTCCAGATCTATTAATCCAGAAATGTTTTACATTATAAATTCTCATTTGTAACTCTTATAGTCATATCCTACATCGACGGTATAAGCCATTAATTTTAGCTACTAATTACAATTAACGATCGTGTATTACCTTGCAAATTCGATATGGATCCCGGTGGGCTGTCCACGTACAGCGCACTGTTTCCAATGTTATTATTTTTTCTATGAATAACACCTAGCAGATGTCTTTGAAGCTCACCGGCTAAGCTTGGCCTAATCGTTCTTGGTTCATAAGTGAGTTTTAGAGTGGCATTCACAAAAACCCCACCTTGTCCTTGACTTACATCTCCTTGATAAATGTTGTTTATCAGCGATCCCATATATTCATCTGAAAATGGTGTCATAGACATAGCAGACTCAACCTGTAAAATAAATTATACGTACAATGAACAGATAACATAATTAAATTTCTATTTAATAAATAAAAGAAATAGATGGTTAGATAATTTCTCTCTTAATAAATTATATTCTAATTAAATAATTGCTTGAGGTCTTTTTAGCGGACTTTATAAATATTTTTTATTTCACTAACTATATAAATAGAATTAAAATTAAAATTTTTCTAATATATATCAGAAGCACATCAATAAACTATTTAATTTTTTAATGTAGCTTTTATGTAGTTAGTATATATAATTTAATTAAAAGAAAAATTCAAGTTATTATTCAAATATTTCATTAATACATATTTCGAGTAATTATATAATTTAATTTAATTTAGAGTACTTACGGCTCTATTAGCCTCGTATGCAAGAGTTTGATAAGATTCCGAGTCTCTGTCAGCTAATCCTCGATCCCATACGACTTTCTTGTCGTAAAATTTATCAACTCTGATTGACACAACGATACTGACAATCTCTGAAAAAAGAAATGTGGAATGCAAACTATGGATCGTAGGATAGGTACATACGTCTCGCGATTCTCGATCGTTTACTAACTTTTGCACGGCAGCGAATGCTGCAATCTCGCAAATCCTGGCTTACAGTGACAAGCCGATACCCCTTGAACCGTCGCGCAAGCCTCGTGTTGACTTGCATCGCATGTACTCGTGTCGCCCACGATGCAAGTGTCTATTCTGACAGGTGGCTGCGTCGGTCTTCGATACGGTGGCGGTCTTCGATTTGGTGTATTTGGACGAGAAGTGGTAACAGGAGGAGCATCCGGTTGTGGAATAGCGAGACTGGGCAAGAAAAATAGAAATTTTTCATATGACATTTTTATCTTTGTTAACGAAATTAATAATAAATCGTGCAACACTTGGCAGAAAAAGATTTAAATAGTCAAAAAAGGTACATATTTCTCATATGTAGATTTCTTTTTGGATTTCTCTATGTGGATTTAATGAATAATAATAACAGGTTCTCAAAAAAGCTTCAGACTCATGAAATCGAGACATACCCAGTGCCGATAACGGCCGGCGGTTGAGTTCTAGTTGGCTGTGGTTGTACATGAGTGGGTCCAGGCGTCCGATCTGTGTTATCAAACAGATTCAGATATGTTCTTTTACCGTCAATACTCACAAAACCTTCTCCGCCCACTGCGGAAGTTAATATGACATCACCGCCGACGGAGTTTAGGGATACTCTAACACTCTCCCCTTAATTGGAGTAAAAAAATGATTAGGCGTCAAAATTTAATTACTTGAAGAAAATTTAATTTATTTGTAAAAATTTATATTTAAATTGCTCACATATGCATATTGACTTTTTTTTAATTTAATAAATGTTTCTATAAAATAATACAATTCCATTGTGAGGTAGATTATAGATCGTGGATTAGACAATGATATAAAAAAATTACCGGAACTTCCCCCAGGTCCCTGAATTGCCGAAACTGTTACGTCAAAGACGTCACCGAGAGATGGAAGTCTCGAAGGTGGATAAGGCCTTTGACTTGGCAATTTTTGCGCCCCAGTATAATCCAAAGTATCGTCCAGGACAATTCCAGGTCGTGGACGATAACGTTCAGTGGATCCTGTAACAGTTATTTCATAGATTATTTATTTATAATAAGTAAACCATATCATATATAGCTTAATCAGTATATAAGCAAATAATGCAAAAATACACTCTTGTAAATAAAAAAAATGTGTAATAATACATGTTTACATACGTCTCCATGTAATCTTTTACGTGCCTGTGTTTTTCGTGAAAACTGAAGTCGTAGGATGAATGACACTCCTCTGCGTCGTGGCCGAACTCTTCGAGTAAGTCGTAGGGAGACCGTCGGTCGGCGTCGAGAGGCTGGACGTCGGTTCTATCTCCTCGATATCTAATGCGCTGCTAGGTTCCAAACTCACCCCAAACTTGGTATCAACGCTTGATTTCACGGTAGTCGTGGAAGTCGGTCGAAGGATGATTTTAGTCGACACAGATTCGATCACTTGGATCGACGAACTGGTCTCGATATTTAGGGTACTGGTCGAAAAAGTCTTCGAGGTAGTGGAAGTAGGTTTCTCAATCGGTTTTTCCCCCTTGGACGTCACGGGCACTTTCTCTTCGCTTTTCGAAGATTTCGTAACTTTGATTTGATTGCTCGAGGACGTTACCGAGGACTCCGGACGTCGCGTCGGAATGATGTCTGTAGCGAGACCGAGGATCAGTGTCTCCTCGCCGTTGATCTTATTTTCCTTCGATGGTGTATGATACTTGTGAATTATAACATGGTGTTTCTTTGTGGACTCTTCGGATTCGGGTTTTTTCGTCGCATTCAAGATAGTTGAATCATCGGTCGCCACCGTAAATTCGACTCGATCTTTACCAACACTAGAATTGCTCGTATGATTCTTAGTATCGTTGATACGTGTATCTTGATGACTGGCATCTTTCTTTATCGTGGAGCTCTCCTGAGGCGTTTCGGATTCTGGTTTTAAATCGTACTGTGAGTTCTCCGTTGTTGAAAGGTTTTTATCGCGGTGGAAGGAGGAATCCAACGACGGTAGGGAGGGTTTGTAAGGTAGTACCGGTCGTCTGTTCCCAACTTTAAAAAAAAAGTTAATTAATTTTCTGGTAATTTTATTAAAATGAAAATTATTTTATAATCATGATAAAATAATTTTCATTTTATTAAAATTACCCGGAAAATTATTTTGTTTTATACATATATTCATGTCCCGTTATATGTTAAAGCATCCATGCAAAATAAATTAATTAAGTGCATAATTATTCACGGATGTATGACGTACTATGAGAAGAATCCCAACTCCAAGGCGGCACGACTTGCTCTGGTAATGGCACTCCGTTGATGAAGGGCCTATGAATGGGTTTCTCCGGTGGTAACAATGGCCTGTCAGGTGCAGGGGGCTTTTCGAACGGATAAGGATGAGACGACGGCGGTGGCGGTGGTGGATTCATGCCAGGAGTGTCAAAGTCCGTCAGCAACGGCGGCACATCCGATATTCTGGGTGGCCCTCTGTTGTTGATCCTGCAAATTCGATGTCATTGCCAGTAATGAGACATGCATACTCGTCATATATGCATCTTTCTCCAGATAATAATTCATACGATGCAAATTCTTGCGTTTCTCTTACATCAAGAAAGAAATTTATCTAAAAAAAAACGTATACGTAATATTCTTTTATGTAAAAACACTTCTCAATTTCTCAATATATATTTTTCCTATAAATGTACGCGGTGTTATAGTATTTTGCAATGTAAAATGTAGGAAAATTGCAGTTTATTTCTCGCTTACCTCGTGTTTTGTATCGGCCTCAACGGCCTCACGGTATTCGCCGCTACGTTTACGTTGCCATTGAGCAACTTGACGATGCCAGTGATTATATCCTGTATGTCGGGATTCGCTTGTCTACCTGGTGCGGCGGTTTGTAGAATCGGCGGTGGCGCGTGCTCGCTATAAATCCTCGGGATCTCTTGACGACCTCGCCGCTGCTGATCCGTTACTACTGAATGCTGTGCTCGTTGCCTCGGCGCGCCAACCAGCTGATGGGGCTCCGACAGGAGATCTACTCTCAGCGGAGCCCCTTGTCCTTCCCCCGACATCGACTCACTGGTGGTGGGCACTATACTACTTGCAACAACGTTTTATCGTTTTAGGGCCGATTTTTTCAATTTCTTGATAAGCTAATTAATAGTTAAAAACATACATCTGTCTTTGTTTTATCTTCAAATTAGATAAGTTCAGACGTATGATTTTAACTATTACTTATCAAAAAGTTGAAAAAACTAGCCCTTAGAAGATATGCTTTCGGTTATACTTGAAATTAGAAATAAAACGAACTGATCGAAATTTACGCTTGTATTACTGTTATTTTAACAATATAACTTTCAATACATTATTTTAATTTGAATTGTATATTTATAATAGAAACACAGTATTAATTAAAACTTTGATAAAAGTTCTTGTAGCAGGATATAGTTGTACTATTGTCAATTCACGGAGAACTCATTTACGTTTGTAACTTCGCGTGCAATTCGCTCTTTTATCAGTATTCATAGAAACGGAATGAAGCTTACTGATAGTACTCGCCGGCTTTCGCCTCGATGTTATTACCATCGATGTGGGCTACATGCTTTGACGACGTCAGCTCGTCGATAGACTCGTCACTGTTCGTATCTTTGAATACGATTCTAGTCTCTTCCCTGTCGTAGTCGTTGACACTTTTCGAGCTTTCCAGCTGGAAAGCCGGGACAGTCCTCTGGAAAGTCCGGGACTCGTCCGGTTGACTATCACTGGATGTTTTTTCGGGACCAGTGTAAGCGCTGGCGCTCAATACGATATTTTCTCGAGATACTCGAGAGGATGTTTTATCGTTCTGTATGGCTAACACTCCTGCAAGTGAACGAAAGCTAATATCAATTTTTCCGCATATTCCATCGATGTTTCTCGCAATATGAAAGAAAGAATAATTTGACTTTTATTTTAACTTTATTTAACGAATAAAGAATAACTTGTAAGAATAAAATATGTTGTATTTTCTACGAATATCTTGTATTCTATTAATGACGCACATTAATTAATATGTAAGGAAGCGCATTCTTAATTGTTAATCGAATTTCAAGCCGAAATTTTTTCCACCTTCGAGATTTCAGTAATAGGCTGTTACAGGAAATTGTACTTTATGCTCGATTATATTGCAGATCTCACACGTGAGGGCGATAAACCCAAATATAATGCATGCTTGTACTTTACGCGAATATTAAAACGGTAAACCACTGAAGTGAAGACTATTAGACCTACGGTCGTATAAGGAATATTCGCCATGCTCGAGGAACTCGCGGTATATAATACTTGCGTATAAGGTTGATGAACCTTTTTCTTGATATCGCATCAACGTGGCTGTTCGCAAAAGACCGAATTGCGTTTCAAGACCGAGATGTGTCGGCATGTAAGAAATGAAGGGGCTGGGCAGAAAGGCCGCTTGGAGTGATTGTTGCAGCGGATGAAAAAAAAAGCATGCTAAATTGCAATGGTCACTTCCTCATTCCACCGCCTTAAAAAATATATAATTATATCGTCATTAGGATGTAATTAGCCCTACCATGCTCGCGTGAGAAAGATCTCGTACTCTCGATCGAGACGCAGATGAAATAATTTTGCACTCAAACGGTACTCTGAAAAGATATTTTACGGTATCGTCGATTTCACACCTCGGCCCTATTACACGAGAAAGGTTCCTCATTCCGGAAGGAACTGTTAAATTCGCACGATGCTGAAGATACGCGAAATGGCCCTTTGTACGTCGAGGTAGCGAAAATTTACGGTAAGCTTTCCGGTTGCCCTGTCGTACCGTTAATAGTCTCATTTCCTTAACAAATTAATTTTGCATAATGTAAACGTAACATTCTTTTTCTTTCATGATTTTTCTAAAGTTTATATATCTAAGTTTATATATCTTTATACAATAAGAACAATTTACTAAATAAATTTTATTCTTTTATAAACTAGAGAAAGTTATGTAAAAGCTGCCAGAAAATTTTTTAATTTAAAAACATTTTTGTTTGTCTCATTCTCACTCAGCTGTTCTTTACTGTATTATGTTATTTTTGTATATCCAAGACTGATTTAGTAATATTTAGTAATATCTTCTGTTATATTTGTTAGCTTTGTAGAGGGATTTTGTCTTGTTTAATTGTGTAAAATAAAAATAAATAAAAATAAAATGTTTACTGTCATACGTCGATATATTACGGGACGGTTAAAAATTGAAGCTGAATATGTGTAATAATTTGTGTAAATAATTGGAAAATAGAAACCGTCGAGTTTCAACTCGGGAAAAATTCTTTGACACGTGTGTCGCGTTCCGAGCGAGCGGGAACTTTCGAGACCATCGAGAGGCTGTATCCGTGACCCTGCCCTCGACTAGTCAGGTGATGTCAGCGTTCTCCTTCCCGCGAAAGGGTGGATCAGCCAGCGCGACGATCCGTGCCGAGGTGAAAAAAGATCCACAGCCGAGTCAATCTGCCGCGCCGAGGCGAACGGTACTCCAGCGGTTGACATTCTCGAGGCCGGTATCGAGCCGTTTGACCAATCGTGACGGGTATGAAATTACGATTGCGCTCTGTTCACCTCTCTAGCTCTGTGAGCCTCTGCTCACCTCTCCTTCGGCGCGACGCGCCTCGGTGGCACCTTGCGCCTTTCGATAGAAGGTAAAAAGGTTCATTGACATCGACGGCCGAGCGTCTCGTCGACGATCGCCGCATCGAAATCGATCGGCAGGTCTGAGATCCTTCTCGATAGGAAAGCCAATCAAGGTATAGGCGGAAGTGGCTACTACGGTCACTTGTCGCGATCGCTCGCGATAGTTTTGCTGTCGCAGACGAAAGAAGCAAAATCGGTTTCGTTTAGAAATCAGGCAGACACTTGGTCAAACAACTTTAATGGCCATTTAATTCTCGTTGACTGCTCTCAGCCGCGAATTTCAACTTAATGTGATAGATGCAGCATAATGATCATAATGTGATAGATGCAGCAAAAAAAAAGCATTTGTTGAACGTTATAGAAACAGTTGGCGAAGATGAACGTTCGCACTTGTTGTCGATGGCTTGCAAAATTCCGTACTGAAAATGCGGAATTTTCCAGAAATAAATCGACATCCGGAAAGGACATAAAAAAAAAGAAACTATGAAAAAAGGAATGAGAAGTCGTTATAACGGTAGCAGTGCAGTTGGATTTTACATACTTGAGATGCTCTCAAGAATTGTACTCTTGTCTCGCATTCTAACTAAAAAGAACGGAACTTATATAGTGACCTAACGTAACGAAAAACTGCATAAATGCAAATAATATAAAAATTGTAGAATTAAGAAATTGGCGAAGGTTAATAGTATAATTCAAGGGATAAACAAGTACGTGACGCGCGTTCATGTAGCTAATTTGTTACGTAAAGGAGGGTGAAATAGCTGCGTTGAATTGTTCCCGTGAGAGCCTTCCCATATGATTGATGATAACGCATTTAATATTATCGTAACACGCTTATCTGTTTCACACAGGATTGCACAAATGAAATGTCTGCCTATCTTGCAATTTTCTGGGGTTTGCTTCCTTAATATCATAATTACTTAATGAAAGCACCAAAGAGGGTGAAAATGAATAGAATGTAAGGAACGCTCTACCTTTTCCGTTCCTTAATTATATATCCCTGCTTTTATAGGAAAATTGCGCAACTCATTTCCGCTTTATGTAACAAAAATTTTCTATACGTGTTATGTAAATAATGTAACATTCCCGATAAAATCAAACTGTGCAAATTCGATAATTATAATCTCCCTCTCTCTCTCTCTCTCCATTTATAGGTAATTAATGTACATAAAAATTCCATGAGTATATTAATGCATAGAGAAAAAAATATTTAATTACATTAAAAAGCAGCATTAGCGAATATTAAATGAAGGGAATGGAAAGAAAACGTAGTTAAAAGACAAAAAAGTCAGAAAAAAGAAACTAGAGATATCATAACTGTAATTGAGAAGTACCGTAATTTAAACCAATCAAGAAATCGAAACCGAAACCGGAACACCTACCAGCTTGTCTTATCGACCTCTGATCGTAACCGAACAGAAATTTTATTTTTCGCATGTTTCCGTGATGTAATCTGTCGGCTAGTTATAATATAATTTATTTACCTGAACACACACGCGCACATATGCGATATCTAGTCTTAACTTTCAAGTCAATTGATTTACATTCGATTCTCGGACAGCAAGATCTCTCCCGAAGATACTACCAGCAACTTACATTTCGTACATGTGTTGGACAATGGTACATCCTCGCGCGGGGATGCAACGACGCGCGAAGCAATTTAAGTGAAACTAAAGCGACACGCCGCGGCATAGATGACGACGTTTCGATAATGGCCGTAGTTGACCTGAATATCGTCTATAAATATGGAATATATCGGATGAAACAATTAATCGCGTCTATCTAGCGGAACATACATGACCACCTAAATATCTCCGCATCCGGCGAAAAGTTCGCCAATCACAAAGACGCGTCTAGACTTATCGTTTAGAAAGTGTGCATAGAGAACTATTTTTTTTTCATGAGCCTTTCCCTCTTCTTGCGACTTTCACCGTTGACGACAATAGCATGAAACAAGTATCATTGACAGTATCAAATCAAGATTCACGGCGTCCTTCTGTAGCATATCCTCTGCTACTTAATTATCTTAATGACAGGAATTTTAATGATAGAAATTATAAGAGCCAATTTATTTTAAAAAATGCTAGTAAAAGATTCAATTTTACATCACTTATTGTTGATATCGCGATTACAATCGTACAACGAAAATAGAAGTTTGTGAATCGATGTGTGTGATGAGATGTTTAACAGATATCCGAATGGCTGGCAATACTGGAAAATTATAATAATAGTAATCGATTCGTTATTTATGTTACTAGGTTCCGGTAAATCATTCCTTTGACGAGGTGGATCACAAGACACGTATCATGAAACAAGTATATAAAGAAAATTATATTACATGTCATCATTACGATCACATAAAATTATCGTATCGCAAAAGTGGACATTGACAAAATAAGAAGATGATCGTTATCCAGATATTATGAAATAATAAGAAGCTTAGCCTCGCACGTCCCAAGATCTCGAGTTATACAAGAAATTTAACGTTCTTGCAGGCATGCCGGTAGCCAGAACGATCCAGCCGGGCGGTAAAGCCGTTCGCATCGCTGACAAGCCCCGCTGCGTCAACTATTAATTATTCATTAGTGAAGGTGCCGATCGTTCAGGTAAAAAGCACATTTGTGCCTTCGCGAATCGGTTCGCTGCGGCTAGTTTGCGAATATTCTCTCGCGAGGCCTCGCTTCCGCGCGCATTGCCGATTTCGAATTAATCATTAAGTATGACGTATGACATGCCGCGATTTCGAACGCGATGCCCCTTTCTGCAGATATGATTAGGGCTGCATTCAGCGCGTTCCCAATATAAACCTTTCCTTTTTCCATTACGATACACCGTTGCGGCGCGCACAATGCTCTGTTATCGTAATTAAATCGCAACAACGAAGGGGCTGATGCGAAAGAATGATAAAAAAAAACGACTGATGATACTAGGATATGATAAATCATGATTGAGATGAAGCACGCGAAATTAATTTTCATTGAGATGCTTTGAATTTGTTTTTTTTTTTTTTACGTGTTAATGGATACCGTTGTCCTTTTTTTAAGAAAGTCGTACTACATGGAAAATGTAAAATTATCATGCATATATGTAAATTTGTTTTCACATAACTCAAGACTTTCAATAGAATTCTCAGTGGAGAATGGAAACTTTAAATTCCATACGATGAATTGTAACGTTCTCTTTAAACTCTTGATGAAATCTGTCGATAAGAGATAATAATGCGTCAATTGCAGTATGAAAACCGCTAACATTTCCTTCCTCTCATTAATCTAGCTAATTTGATGTAAATGCTATTTAAAATTATTACTTATTTTATGTACAAATATTACTACAATCTTAAATGTGTGTGAGAAAGAAGATGCGGAAGTGGATGTAATGATAAGATTCCTCGCGGCTTCCTTTCTGCGCGAAGCTCGAATATTACTCAGACATGTGGATGTCGAGAGAAATTCTGGAAAAGCTCACGCGCGCTCTCGGCGCTCTCTTCCGCGTGCTGATAAAAGTTATCAGACTCTACGGGACATTCTCGGAATAGCGTCGGCTGTTATACAATTTGCCTGCATTCTCACGGTATCCTCTCCCAATAGCATCCAGCGTAATATATGCATTACAAACTATCCGTTGTAACTCTAGATACGGCTGCAAGCCTAATATTCACAATAGTAGGACATTTCACGTAACAGGATAATACACCGTAATTGCAAGCAAACTCTTGAGCTGTACGAAGGAGCTGACAATTGGTAGTGCATGCGCGCAGGAGAGCGTAATTTTAATTCTGATTAAAATACAATGCTCAGCGTGTGCATTCACGTAAATAAGATTCTCGACTCCGCTACAGTTATCTCTTTGAAAGTATGTCAAATCGTAAAAATGTTCAACACGCACGTCGACAAAATATCGATCGAAAATGTTGCTTCATATGCAACTGTTGTTACAAGTAACAGTCGAGCAAATAAATCAATACTTGTTTTTATTATCAATAACTATAGTTAAAATATATAGCTAACAATAAGATAAATCATCTTAATGTACTTAATCAATGAATTAATAATAACTCAATTAATCTACTTGAAGCATTTTTGATATATAAAAGATCAAATCTCATATATTTGTTATATTTCTTCTGCTATTTTAAGAGCTATAATATAATCATAATATAACTCTTTAAAGAAAATATGTGTGCATTTATGTGTATATTAAAAATTAATTTCAAGAAAGATAAGAACTCCTTAAAGACTTTCCCTATGAAAAAGCATAATCAAATCCCGATGACAAGATAAGTTCGTTGAAATTGTTGGAGTCTATTTAAAATTGCAGTCGGTCGTTCCACGCAGCGAAGCGCCGTTTTATCGGCGCACATTAATGGAGAATATTTTTACAGTTTGCGCGCTGTAAACAAGTAACGGAGTTCACGGGCACTACGATCTCTCTAATGCAAGCCGGGGAAGCCGTGAGAATGTAGGTGAATCGCATAGCAAGCGCCCGTCGTAACGAACGGAATGCGGTCCCGCCAAGCCTCTCGCGGAGGAGACCGGAATATTCTGCATCTTCGACGGAGAACCGCGATTCCGTCGCGATTCTCGCCTCTCGGCCAGACGAGACGAAACGTCGCCCGCGTGCAATCGTACTCGAAATAATTAGCGGGGAAGATGTGCGAGAGAGTACCTACGCGCCGCAACCATCTTCAGCGGTACTTTTACTTCGTTAATTAGCTTCTTGCAGAACGTTTCTTGCTGAATCGCTCGGTCCGAGAACGTCGTGAATACAGGAATTGAAAATGTTTCACAGAATGAAAACGGTACTGTGCTTGTAATAATAAGAGATATCCATCGTATTTAATGTAACATACGTATAGTACAAAATAGAAAAATGTATGAGATTGTGCTGCTTCCATTTAGAGAAAGTATATAGATTCCCGCTTTTAATATTATTGCATATTCTATTAGCTTAATTATTTAGTTTTCAACAATTTTTACATATAATTCACAAGCAATACTGATGTAAAAATATGTTTTAAGATTATATGAACATATATAACTTTACGCAAACATTAAATATTTTATGCTATAAATTTTCGTTCAACAATTAGTTGAAAATATAGCATATTAGCCGACAGTTTCTGTCGCCAGTTTATTAGCAGTTACAGGAAAGCACATTGAAAAAGACGACGGCAACGTATAAGCAGAACTATAAAGATAAGATTTCTATAGTTACTTGAAAGAAACTGCAGATTGCCGGGGTTAGCACGTTGTAGGTAAAGGACTGAATGCTAGAAAACAAGGTAATTGTTCGCGGTAACACATTTTCAAGAGACACAAAGTTCTTTTCACAAGAAGGTAGAACACCTTTCTCAACCGCGAAATCGCTACATCGTATCTGTGAGACAGAGAGAGAGAGAGAAAGAAACAAACGTAAAAAATATTACCGGTCTCAAACTCCTTTCTGTTACCGTCGATAATATTAGCGATAATGATATTGACCTGAAACCGACGTTAGCGCGATTACGCGCACGGGTGACCTCAAGAAGCGTGACCGATTAAGCATGGGAGACACCGACCTGTCCCATCTAATTCAAAAGATCGATCCGGTTCGCACGGCCCCGACAAATTTCCCATAAAGTGCGCACGCGATAATAGCTCTTACGTTAAATCTCGAGTAATCATTTCTTATTGTTTGCAGCGGAGTTAATTCGAGTACCACTATTGCGCCACTTTTTCGACACACATATATATTGGTTCCCCGAATTTCAACTGACACATATTCGAAGTAATGGCAAATAATAAAATGAGATGAAAAGAAACGCGATATATTAATCTTTTTAACCTTGTGCATTCTGCTTTACTACTTTTTCTTTCTTCTTTATTCTTTTTTTTTTTGGACTAACTAAACGTCGATAAGCTTCGTCTAACGCAACCATAAAGGAACAGGAAAGAAACCTGACAGGGGTTACCGTGGACGTGTATACTGTGCTATGTGCCGTCTCTCGAGGCGGTAACGGCAGACTTAACGGTACCCCATTCCAGCCCAATATTTATTCTTTTCGCCTGTAAACGCGACATTTCGTGTCCGCGTGATGCAATTCGACAGTGCGGGCTCGTAAAAACCGATGTTGCACGTACGCAAATCGACGTCACGTGAAAGTGACACCTCGAAAAAGCATGGATTGTTTTACGACAGCTAGTAATCGTGACGTGACGTGCACGCGATTGCGTATAGCTGCTTCGAGTTAGTCCATAAATGTCAACCGTGAAATCATTCTCACGTTATACGGAAGCGTGTTTCAGCAAAACTTTAAGCTGCGCTTCAGAGCGTTAGAATCTCTCGCGAGACGACGTTCCGCGTCATCTTCTTTTTGCAAACCATTTTCAACCTTGTTTCAAATCTTGATAATAAAGCATCATCCAGCTTTCAATTCAAGCGTTCCCCGTGTTTCGCGCCATAAAGTTGGTTCTCGCTTGAAATTCGACTTTCGACTTTCACTCTCGTGAATTCGGCAAATAATTGGATTCTTATCTCGGTAGATCTTCGAAGCGATCCTCCGGCTAGTCCAGTTCGTTTTTGTTCTACTGTGCACGCAGTGATTTTGTGACACTTTCACGGTTCGTGCGGTTGGGCGAAAGTCAGGGAATGATGAAACTCTATACCGGATATACGCGGTGTCGTTGCTCCCGCGCGCGCGCGCGATGACGTTGGTAGCTTCATGCAAATATCTCTCCTTGCGCAAACGGAAAGCCCGATATAGCGACGGTAAAACTCATGAAAGCTACGGGAATGATGCGTCAGTCGCGATGATTCTTTCGTTGGTGAAAAGGAATGCTTACGGCATCGAGCATCATAGGTGTCGATCGTGCGCAGTGAATTGGTAACGGCACCAATTTCAAATATATATTTCAACATTTCGAGAATATATTAGCCCATAATTCTATAAATTATTGTTAATTATAACAGCGCGAAATTGATTGCGATACTTCAGTCATTAATATGTACGTGAAGAGACAATCCAATATTAATACTTCAGAATGTAAACGCTAAGCGAAAATGCAATAATGCTCGCATAGTTTCAATAATTCGCGCGCGTATAGATCGAGTGTTGAAATGAAATTAAATCCATGAACGATAATTAAACATTTCTGGTATACTAAATTGCGCTAATGCTTTTGAAATAATAAAATTAATAAAGAAAATAAAATATATTTAAAAATTTCATAAACTTTTGCGGTTTGTCTATTAGAAACACAATTAATCGAGATATGCAAAACCATAATTACATTAATAATAAATGTATTTAAACAACGTATTTGGGAAAACGTATTTAATGTGATACGAATATTGAACATTTGCTTCGTGTAAATTATAAATCTGGTAAAAAGAGTGTTACACATGGTTCCTCCGTTTTATGTGGAAACAGGTGGTGAAACATGAATAGGAAAAATGTAGGCCACATCATTTATTTGATTCCTCAAATTTTATGCGGGTCTTAAAATATTGACAAATTGCATATGCGTGTATGTGTTTCGTAATCGCATTGCCAACTTTTTTTAACCTGAAATGTGAAGATCTCTGAATATTTTAGTTCTTGAGCAGAATGATCTCAATGCAATGTCGCGTTATCTTTTGGTGCAGTTGTTTTCAGTTAATTTCTCGTTGTAATATACAACGAGATATTAATTATGATATAAATTAGAGATAGGTATTGATTATTAAAATTCTGATTTAATGTGTTTTTCCTTGTTTAATTTTTTTTCTTATTTAATTTTTGTTTTTCCGTTACTACTTCGTGGTTATGACCATCCATATGTACTTTATAATCGTGCGTATATTCCGTGGATTGAATTAACGACTCTGATTTTACATAGGATGGAATTTGCGTAGAATTGAAACCAGACGTGCAATGGCACGACATGGATATCAAAGTGCTTATCTCCTCAGGTAGCACCGACGCCGCGTACATCGCTGCGAAACCGGACGTGTGTACATGTATTTACGCAGCCGCGCCACATTTGCATAAATTCTTAATATTCCTCGAAAAAAAAATGGAAATCAATATTCATCGTAAATATAACTAAGTTTCCTGGAAGAAATCTTGTAGAGTTTACAGACGTTACGTTCAACGAGGAAATGATAAAATATTTCTCAATTACTTAATAACCACGTGCGATTCGATGAAGCGTCGGTATAACATTCTTGAACCTGCCGAATTTTTCGGTGGAGGTCAAGATACCGGTTTCAGACAACCCGACAAGCTGCTGCCTTAAAAACCTATCGGACAGGTTCAAGATACATTTAAAGAGATTGTATTTTTTTGTAAATTACACTAATTATCTCGCGAGTGAATAATGCGATTCCGACATACTTAAGGTGGTCGTTAACGTCACTACGACGACAGTACATTGCCATCGTTGATATCTCCACTGAATCTTTCGGTCTATCTTAATTCGTATTTCATAATGTATGGATTAGACAAGATATGTACTAGTAAGTAAGTAGAAAATTTATCTATCACTAATTAAAATTTTAATTGTGTACTTAATATATTTTTTATTTATATATTTACAATCCAAGGAATTATAATCAAATTATATGTTTTATTAGACATATATATATTTTGCTGCGCTAATTAAATAGACAGCTCATAATTAAAATAAAAAACATTTAATAGTTATGTTATTTTTTTATTGTTAAATTTTTTATTTAATCCCAATCCCACGCTTTAGGAGTCTATCATATTTAATACAAATACTCCATATTCGCGGTTCGCAATTCATGATTCGTGATTCGCGCTGATTTGCCAACAGAGTGACTTCTCGACAAAATCAGTTAAAGGACGCGAATCAGTAAATGATGATAAATTACGAACAAATTGCGAACATTACGAAGGACTCGCACTGGCGAATAACGAATTTTCAACGAATTACTACGAATCGCGAGTCACGAACTGCGAATCGCGAGTACGCGCATAGGTCTGAAGCCTGTATCAGACTGCGGATTGCGATTGAGATTAGATTGGAATTTGATCAATCAGAACAATATTTACAGAATTACTTCATATTAGCTTTGTTCTAATTGGCTGAATTCCAATTCAAACTCAAGCTCAATTCGTAATTTGATACAGCTTAACATCAGCTTAATGGTTTCGTCTCCACCTCCCACTCACTGTCCCAACCTTTCCTCTGCCGGACTTACCGGATAATGCAAGGATCGTCAAGGTCACGAGGACCTTCGACCCAATGAGTCCCGCCATGATCATCGACTGCTCTTGCAATCCCGCGCTTTTTCTAGCAAGATCAAGGATGTGAATGTCAAGGACGCGATATCGCGTGGATCCCTTCTTCAGGATTCCGCGCGCCCGGACCGGTCGTCGTCGATTCGAAGCGAGCTGTGATGCCTATCGATGTCCGCCATTTTGGATCACAAGCTTACAGCGAGCCGCTGGACATCAGGAGAGCCGACTTCACGGGCGCTGCCTGCGGCACGCCATTCTTTCTTTTTCCCTTGCCCCTCTCTCTCTTTGTCTCTCTCTTTTTCTCCCTCTACCCCTTATCCTGCCACTTGTGATGTTCTTTTTTTTTCTCTTAGTCTCGCACTCTCGCACACGCCGGTTGACCTACTTGGCGGCAGATCAGACCGGTGTACACGTCAGGTTTTTGGCCAATGTTCCGCGCCGGACTTTAACTTAATATCCAATGAGGTAGAAGCCCATTTCACAAAACTGACTGTAACCCGTTGTCGAAAAATTAATTTTATCTTGCTATTTTGCTTTGAATTATTTCGTTTTAAAAAATTTTATTTTCTGTCAGAATTTTTCTCAGGCAACTTTTTTCTAATTCTCAAAAAGCCAAATCTGTAAACTTTTACAATATTTCACAATAAATTGCTCATAAATAATTATTTTCAAATTTTTCAAAATATAAAATGATTTAACAACTATACATTAACAGAATGATTTCAGTGATACATTTCAGATAGGTATCGCTTCTTTTCGAAAACGTCGTCCAACTAACATTTCAATTTTACGATTATGGACTTGTAAGAATTTTAATATTTCACAGACTAATTGAAATATAGAGTACTTTTTATATTGAATAGCACAATGTAGTAAATTTGCAAAAGTAATTACGATTTTGAAGACAATGACAATTGTTCTCTTTAAGTAATCAACTCAACGCAGAATAACAAATTAGTCAATTTGTCAACAAATTAAATATCGTTCAAATAACAGTTTCTAGATATCTCACATTTGAAACAATCTCACTTTGATACAACTTTCTGAGCACTCGGTTTACACTAAAGACATTCGCAAGATGCACGTCGTGACTAAGGTTCATGAAGAGTCTGGAGCAACAAATTTATTTCTTGAGAACATATCATCGGTGACATCGACAACTCAATCCCCGTTCTTTCGTTCTGTCAAAATCCGAGCACAGAAGAGCGCACCAACAATCGTCCCCACTTTCCAGCTGCTGCTGGTTATCCTAAAGCTCCGGAATCCCAGTTGAGGAGGACTCAAGGTCCTGAACGTACACCATCCGTGGTTCACTTCACGGTCGTTC
This sequence comes from Tetramorium simillimum, assembly GCA_011636635.1. Lineage (NCBI taxonomy): Eukaryota > Metazoa > Arthropoda > Insecta > Hymenoptera > Formicidae > Tetramorium > Tetramorium simillimum. The sequence continues at coordinate 3,816 of VBVQ01000266.1, read as the reverse complement.
ACACGAGACTGGCTCAGGCTGAGGACGGTCATACACGGTTTCTCCCACTTTAACTATGCCACAGCTATGGTACACTGTACACTGTTGAGTATGTACGTCACGTCTTCGTGGCTGACTTCCACCATGCCGCTCTACCACCATTCCTGTTCTGTAAAGCAGTCTTTTCCCCACTCCCATGAATCTTTCTCTCTTTCTCCCAACATTTTCTGCAGCGAACCGTGTCTACCTGCGCGGCTGGTACTATATAACTTTTGCCCATAGTCCGTGTCCATCCAATTTTCTAAACTGAAGCAGGTATATTTTCGGCCAGAAGAAACGGAAAATAGAAGTGGAAGGTCCAACTGGAGCTAAACCTGTCAAATCCAAGAATGCACTCTCAAGAATGAACAAAGAATGAACTCTCTTTTGTCATTTCACACAAACTGACATTTTTTAAGATATATTATATTCCTTTTTCTTAAAAAATTTTTAGATATAAAAAAACTTGTATCATTAGACCAACCCCAAAATTTTACGACAGGATCCAGAATTTGTTAACGCATTTTAAAAAAAGTGTTCAAAACATTAAAGTATCTTGTGACAGAAAAAGTCTGAATAATTAAATAGCTGTTATCGAAAAATTTTTTTAATAATTACTACTCCTTTTAAATAAGACTATGAAAAGCAAACTGTACAAAATATTCCTTGCGTTTCATGCTATTCACGCTAAATAGCATGTTTAGCGGTAGGCGGAATTGCCTAGTTTCTACCGCGTTTTTCGTGACTTCCTAGTTTTACTCATTTAACATGTAAAACCCTTATTACAGTTATGATGTGATAAACTGGATAATTATTATATACTTTGTTCGGAAAAATCTCAAAAGTATTTTTCAGAAAACGTTTATTGCTTTATATATATATAAAACGTAAACATATTTCATCAATCAAACAAGATTCAAAAATTAAAACAATAAAGCTTTTATTATTATATTTACACATTCAAATCACAACTAATATAACAACTGATAATAAAATAAAATTATATGACATTACCAATTATTTCAGTTTGAGTTTTAATTTCTTGTAACTGTCAATACGAAACTATTTTTCTCTTTGTACAAATATTTAATTGCTGTCATTAAAAGCAGTTAAGTGTACACTATCTATCCGCTCAGTAATTTCTGCTATGTTCCATACTTACTGTAAAGCTTATTATTTGCCGTTGTAAAAGAAAATAAAATATGTAACACTTACAACCTATTCTGTAAGATTGATCTATTCCGATAATTACTATTCTTCATCATAATAATCACCCACAATTTCGTAATCTTTGTTAATTTTGCATTCGTATCGCTTGTTCTTTAGTAGCAAATTCTTTTGAAGAATTACAAATTATACAACTGTTATAAAAAATAAAATGAAAAACAATCTATTACAATTTAAGATTATTATCTTCAGAAATATCATTAAAATTCTACTTCACATATAATCAAGTAATTGTAAGTAATTGTGTAACATGCGCAAAGTCGCGCACATGTACAGTTAACGGGACTTTGATGCATCGTGAGCATGGGAGCTTCAGTTGCATCGAAATGTCATTAATGTTACTTCCTTTCCTAGATTTTACAAAAATTGAAATTCTATGTGCATATCAGCATACTTTTCTTTCTTTTTGTTATTCTTTAACTTTTTATGAAAAGTTAAAAGTATCATGATACATAAAGTAATAAGTAATAAAATATTAAATCTCTATTATTGGAAAGGAAGCAAACCTCTGAAACTTTTAAAATTAATGTCAATAAATTGCTCAAAGGATTACAAATAGAAAAAGAAAGCTATGAGCCGAGCTAGGTCTTAAATCTAAATTTAATTATACGTTATACATTTAATAGTAAAAAGAAAACAGAAAACTTTTCATAAATTTTATCTAAAATGCATAGGTATAATTAATAAATAAACGTATAGTATATATTATATTGATAAGAAAATTTTATCAAAATTATTCTCTGTCTTCAATATTTTGATCCTAAATAGCACAGCTGATCATTTTGAATTAAAAAAGAATTAACTTTTTAAAATTTTTTATGAATACCTAATCTGTACGAAAATGAATTCAAAAGGATTTCTTTCCGATATAATTTAAAATAACTAAAAATAATTTAAAAAGGATTCCATAAAAGTATATCTTTTGATCTCTTATGGAACTAAATTAAAGTTGCTCTGAAGGAAGTCCTTTTTTGTTTATAATGGATTCAATTTAAAAAATTCATTTTTGGCTTGGTAATAGAGTATGACGTAATACGCATGCGCAACGCAATCATAAAATTATAATTAACTCTGAAGTGTAGTAGATCTTAAAACATATCTTTGTATGAGTTTAATATCTATTTAACAAATAGATTAACGATTAAATAATATACTTTCTTAATATATTAATCTAACGTTAAGTAATTTCAAAAATATTCGAAATTGCAAATTAGATAGTCTTACTCTACTTTATTGTGAATTTTACATTTAATACGATACCCCGTATAAAATATTATAATTTGCATTTTTACTTCTTGTTGTAGCATTATCTATCAAAAGACAAAAATTATTCTCTCTTTCTCTCTCTCTCTCTCTCTCTCTCTCTCTCTCTCTCTCTCTCTCTGCATTGGGAATTTTTCATTAAATATCATACACACTTTATGCTTTTTAGTGAAAAATTTACATCTTGAGGGTTTCACTTTTAACCCTTAAGGGGCACACGGGGTATCGTATGTCCCACTCTGAACTTTGCGTTTTAATAAGTCCCATTAAGTCTTTTCTTTAATAATTTTTTAAACGATGTTAATTTTAAGAAATCGCTATAACACCTGTTTGTCTTTAAAATACATGACTTTAACTTCATTTAGAAATTTTTATGCAATAAAATATTCAATAGCGTCGTTGCAGACACTTAAAGACATTGAGGTATCTCACACCCCATTTGCCCTTTACGTAATTTTTCGGACGTGTGTTCTGTAAGAGTTAAGAGCTGCGTAAGAATGTGCTTACAGGTAACCCCGTCCAAATACCACGCCAAGTAGTATGTCAACTTAAATAAACTTTGAATATATTATAGTCTAGGTTAAAATAAGCGATACTTATATTTTTATACCCATACGGCCGTTAAGAGGGTGAAACTTCCTCTTGAAAATTGAGAAAGGGAGGAGATTTCGAAAAATATGTTCTTTTTAAAAAATCTAATTACACTATTATAAAGTATATTAAAAGTTATAAAACTTTTATTTAAAATTGTTTGAATTATTTTTTATTGTTTCGATAGTATTCACTCAGTGATGTAAAACCGATTTTTTTTCAAGAAAGTGCTTTATTTCCTTAACAATCTCATGAGCACGTACAAAAAAATACTCTCTCTTTTATGTCTCAATATTTTGACTTAGACTTGATATATTCAAAGCTTGTTAAAATCGGCGTGTAACTCTTAAATAGTGTTACTTGTTAGACGAATAAAAAGACTTCCTTTTGTATCCGGAAAAAGGTTCAGAATTGACATAAAACCGAATTTTCTTGGAACTCTTAAATAATGCTTTTTTAAAATAAAAATAGAATGAAAAAAAAATTCTTTTTGAATTCTCCGTGCTATGTGATTCAAGTATTTATTGTAGCTTAATTTTTATATTTTCTTAAAAAGAAAAAGAAGTTGATATTTTTTCTTTTATTGAAAAATTAAACAATTAAAACGTATATTAAAGTATTTCTACAAATGAGGAAACTTATTTTAACACTTTTTAACAAATTAACATATATGTAAATATATATATATACACATATATATGTAAAGATGTATATTGT
>VBVQ01000265.1:0-72101 GCA_011636635.1 Tetramorium simillimum | reverse complement strand
GGGCACGAATTACTTATGCCTCCATTACTAATGTGTGTATAGTCTCGTAGTGTCTATATATACATATTTTTGTATTTTCTATATTTTCGTGGTAAAAAGGAAGCTATTTAAACGCGGGTCACTAGATCACTTGGTTGTCTTATCAATTTCTTTCTCTTCTTTTGACTTAGTGACGCTTGACCTAAATTGAAGACGCCGCGAGTTCATCGAAGATAACTCGCCATTTTGGTACAGATCTGCAATTGTACCTCCATTTTTTTAAATTAACCCAGGTCATGTGTTTGTTCATTACCCAGAATTTATCATCGCCTCTCTAACAGGGTCCGCGAATTTTAACCGGCTGGAAAATATTGTTGCTGTTGCAGTATTCGGTTGTGAACTCGGCTGAAAAGGTGGAGGGCCCGGGGACGCGAGGAGCCAAGGAGTCGGTGAACGACTCGAAGGACGAAGACGGATCGGACAACGTCGGTTCGACTCTGAGCGGCCTGCTCGCCGGTCTTCCGACCTTGGCGGGCCCCCAACGCCTCGCCAACTCCCTCCGGCAGAAGTTCGCCAGCAACTCCGGTGAGTCGGAGAAACAATTTTTTTTCCACGCTCGGCCTTCTTTTGTAGATCGGGGGAGGCTCGTTGCCGTAGTGGAGCCCGTCGATCGATCGCGTTGCGCCATTAACGAGAGTCACGGCAACGACGGCGATTGACAGGCGCCATTTCGCAAACGCGTGAAGAATATACGTGAGGTACCATCGCGTCGTTCCGGATGGTCGCCTGAGCGTTCCAGCATTAAATGTCCGCGTGCTATTACAGTAATTTACGATTAGGACGTCCTTTTGTCATCGTAAAAAAGTTCCTGTCAAATCAGACTAAGATAACGATAAGTTAAAATAAATAATGAGAAACTGTGCAAGATCCTTCGCTAAATAAAGTGTTCACTTCTCGAAAAAAGTAAACTAAATCAGGTAGACTATTAACCCAGATTGTTGAAATGTCGGGAAAAAAATTGATAAGTGCACTTTTTATTAATTACACCGCGAGATGTTACTTCAGTTTCGTTCTATGGTCCTTAAATCTTCTAAGAAGCATCCATTTAAATTATACCATTAAAGTATAATTAAATCCGCCATTTCTCATCGTGCTCTTGCGCTGTTCTCCTGACAATTAAAAAAAAGAAAGGCAAGAAATTATAGGAGAGAGATTTAAAAGAATTAGTGAATTGCATCTTAAAAAAAAAACCTATTTTAGCGCAATTCATTTTCACGGAAATATTAATTTTTTCTAGCTTCGATAAATGACGATGAGTAAAATAATAAAAATTTAAATAATTAAATTTAAACACAATGATCTTTAATGGAACCATTTGATATACATATTTGTTTTTCTTCATGTTAATTTTTTTAAACCAAAACCTCGTTTACTCTTCATTTTACGTAATTGGTCATTGTTTCAACAATCGAAAACTCGACAAGGAACAATATCGTCCACAATTACTATCGAGCTACTCCCTTCGGCACTAACACCCGCGAAATGATTAGCGATGACCCCGATGACAAACACGTCACATCGACCCTCGCCTCTTGTTTTCTCAACGCTTGCTTTTCTCATGCTGTTTTTATCTCCGTCGTAATGCGATACACGATACAGCAAGGCTCGCTCAGGTACATAGAGTCGATCTCGTGACGTTTTATCGTGGGGGAGCCTCCATCCCGGTGTCGTGTTCTCTTTCACGCGAGCGAAGGGGAGCGCAGCCCACGAGGAAAAAAACCGAGCCGAGTGCGGGCGTGCGTTTCCGCAAACGTGTTTCTTTCCCGCGCGCAAGAACGGTAGCTGATGTGCTCATGGTGTTCTCGCGTGGTTACGAAGGTTGGGGTCGGGGAAGGGGTTGAGAGTGATGGGTGGACGGGTGGATGGATGCCGTTTCGCGCTAACCACAGGCCGGGTCGGGGCTCCCCTATCTTCTCCTCGGCAACTCTTTTCCCTTCAAGTCCCGAGTCGCTTCTCCGATTTCCGTGTACCCGCGAGGCGATTTTGCGTAGAGGCGTGTGCTGCGCGCACGCGAACGTCAGTTTATTTCCGTGAGCTAATCGTTGCCAAATCGGTGATCTGTTGTAGGTTACCCCCGGCCCGGCCTGATGCGCGCCGCCCCAATCGCGACGATCTCCTCGTCACGCTCGCTTCCCGAGGTCGCACGACTGGTTGTGACCGCGGTTAGTCCCTTCCACTAAGACACACACAAAAAAAAGTCCAGAAGACGCCGGTCGCGTCGCGGGCGACTACCTAGGAACCATGACGACGATACCGATAATCAACATGGAGTTCGGCGAGCTCAAGGAGATCGTCTGGACGAAGCTGCAAGAGCCGAAGGCTCAGCGCAAGCTGATCCTGGTCATCGTCTCCCTGGCGCTGCTACTGGACAACATGCTGTACATGGTGATAGTACCGATCATACCCGATTATCTCAAGTTCGTCGGCGCGTTCGGGGAGATCGACGAGTCGCCGAACAGCACCGTGCCGCCCGGTCATCACGGCCAGGACTCTGCCACGGGGATACTGTTCGCGTCGAAGGCGATCGTTCAGCTGATGGTGAATCCGTTCTCCGGCGCGCTGATCGATCGGATCGGCTACGACCTCCCGATGATGGTCGGTCTCTGCATCATGTTCCTCTCGACCAGCGTGTTCGCGTGCGGCAAAAGCTACGGCGTGCTGTTCTTCGCGAGGAGCCTGCAGGGTGTCGGCTCCGCGTTCGCCGACACCGCCGGCCTCGCCATGATCGCCGACCGTTTCACGGAGGAGTCGGAACGTTCCAAGGCGCTCGGCATCGCCCTGGCGTTCATCAGCTTCGGTTGCCTGGTCGCGCCGCCGTTCGGCGGCGCTCTCTACCAGTTCGCCGGCAAGGAGGTGCCGTTCCTGATTCTGGCGTTTGTCAGCCTGGCGGACGGCTTCATGCTGCTGCTGGTGATGAAGCCGATCAAGGAGCAGTTGCAGGACCGCCATCACGAGGCCAAGTCGACGATACCGATCTGGCGGCTGCTGATGGACCCGTACATCGCCGTGTGCGCGGGCGCCCTGATGATGTCCAACGTGGCGCTCGCCTTCCTCGAGCCGACCATCTCGCTGTGGATGGAGGACACGATGACGCACGACAACTGGAAGATCGGTATGATCTGGCTGCCGGCCTTCTTCCCGCACGTGATCGGCGTCGTGGTTACCGTACGGATGGCCAAGCAGTACCCGCAGTATCAGTGGCTGATGGCGGCCGGCGGTCTCGCCCTCGAGGGACTCTGCTGCTTCATCATACCGTTCTGCAGCTCATACAAGGTACTAATGATACCGCTGTGCGGCATCTGCTTCGGCATCGCGCTCATCGACACCGCGCTGCTGCCCACCCTGGGCTACCTAGTGGACGTTAGGTACGTGTCGGTGTACGGTAGCATCTACGCGATCGCCGACATCTCGTACAGTGTGGCGTACGCGGTGGGCCCGATCATAGCCGGCGGCGTCGTCGAGGCGATCGGCTTCACCGCCCTCAACGTCGGCATCGCCTTCTCGAATCTGCTCTACGCGCCGGCCCTCTACTATCTGCGCCACATCTACGACTTCAAGCCGTTCCAGGACGAGGCGAACGTGCTGATGCAGGACCCGCCGGACAAGGAGTACCAGACGTACGTGCTGCAGGAGCAGCGGCCGATCACCGGCGAGATCGGCAACCATCTGAACCAGACACGCATGGAGACGAACATCGATCAGAGCTACGATCAGAACTATCAGACGGCAGGGCAGGTCGGCTACGATCAGCGCGGCGGCTACGGCGCGCAGAACGCGATGGGTTACAACCAGCCCGCTCACGAGCAGCCGCCGGTTTACAATCAGTCGGCCGGCTACAATCAACAGCCCGCCGACTACGGTCAACAGAGGAATTACGCGGCCGAGCGCCAGGATCAGCGGGGCGCCCAGGGTGACGTGAATCCCTTCAGGAGGCCGGAACCGGCGGATCAGCGGCCGGCCGGGGACAGCAACCCCTTCAGGCAAGGGATGTACTAGAGCGACGGCCGTCGAGTGTCACCGTAGCGATCTAACCGATCGAATGCGCGTCCCCTTCGCTCGAGAGTTCGAGAGTCTTCGTGACAGGCTTCCACTTATATCGGCAAGAAAGAATCGACGTCATCGCGGGGCACGGCGGTCCGGCGGGACTCCCGGCAGCGTCGGCGATCGGGACGTTCGAGCAGAATCAGAGAGAAAGAGATCGCCGATCGCTCTGGCGTCCCGCCGGATCTCGATCGTACTCGGAGTATCGTCGGTGTTTATCGGGGATGGCAGGTGCAACGACTTCCAAAGTGATTCCCTCGGAGCTCTCGCGACGGGTTCACGTCCGCGAACAGTGAATCCTGATGGTCCTGGCTCGAGATTCCGCGCGCAGTTGGTAATACGAATCGCGAGGAGGAAAGAGAGGAGAAAGAGACTGGGGAAACGTTGCTGGACACGCGACATTGTAAGAGAGAAGTGGACGGAAAACGGTCGGATAAGCACACGGAAAGGGCCAGTAGTCGTCTTCGTCGAAAAATAAGGACCTTAAGGAGAACAACTAGTCGCAACATCGAAATAAAATTAGAGTGAGAAGATGGGGCGGGGGAATGTGTCGGTGCTATGGAGGAAAGAGACGAGACAATGTTCTTTATTCGAGATGCGAGAAATCATTGCGTGAAGTGTAGGAGGATCGGAAAAGAAAAGAGGAAGGATTCACGGCCGCGACGAAGGCTTCCCGTCAGCAAGGACCTTCGCTCGCGGTTTGCCGCTGGGCAAGTTTTCAGTTTTTAACGTTTTTGTTGAGAATCGTTCTACATTGCTGAACGGAAATATCATATCACTAATTAAGGCGTCAGAAATCTAGGCAATAAGGCTTTAAGTTAAGTAGGTGATTGTATAGGGGGTTGTGACAAGAACAGTCGATTTGCCCCACGAATCGCTCTGTATTGGCAAAGTACTCTCGTCCCTGCTTTGCTTTTTAAGTACATCTCGTTGCGAAAACGCCATGAATAACGTATTAATAGTAAAACTTATATTACAAGAATTATTTTTGGCGATTCGAGTGAAATTTTTGCATGCGCGTATATATTCTAAAATCGTTACATTGTTATTAACAACAATTTTTCTAATGTGTATAAGCTTTAAAATATATTGATAAAAATGGCAAATAATAATTAAAACTGTTCTACCAAAGATTTTTTATTCCAGGTAATTTTCAATGTTTGATAACTTTTTATTATTTTATCTTTAAACTCATTCCTCGTTTAAAAAAAAAATATGAAAAACTTATCTCTGCCATTTTTTAACAGAATCTGAGACGATTGCAATATTACTCAAACCAAATTAAAGCACACATCCTTAAGCATCTAAAGAAATTGATTTTTGTTTTCTTAAATAATTAGAAATTGATAAATTATCCATAACTTTAATAACTGATATTTTTCCCTAATTTTCTGTAATCTCTTTGCCTCGATTTCGTGCAATTTCTATCGCATTAATTGAGTACTTTGCCGCAATAATGGAGCAATACCAGTACCAAAGCGCGAGCGCATCAAAGTAAACATATCTGTATTTTTATGAGATTACTTTTCTAATTGTAGGAATATATTTCGTTCGAAACTGGTCAGGGTGGTTTGGTTCACGCAGCAAGTCGCGTGTGATATCTAGTCGTATCTAGGCATGCATAATAATTTCTATATGTATGTAAATATATCAAAAAATTTTATTATGTGTCAAAGTGACTTGGACGCAAGGTTTCGCGGCGACTATCGCAAGCTGCTCTCACAAGACGTGCTTCTGTATTCTATTTTATTTTTCTATATTATTTTAGTCTTTTATTTTATTTTATTTAGTATTCGAATGATATATTATTCACTTTGTTTTGCGTACGAATAATATAACATCATTTCAATTATTTACATTATCTTTCCAGCGTTACCTTTTGTAGCAGTACTACAAACACAATTATTTTGTTAAGCACAGAGCAGTCTAAAAAAAATATAAAACAAAATTCTTTTCTTGAGATATTTAAAAGAAAATTATTTATATGTAGAAACTTATCTTTACGATTTTTCTTGGCGATGTCCGCCAAGCCTTACGACCGAGGGCATAGCACACATTCGTACCTACTCGTCAATACTAAGAAGCGTCGCGAGAAGCAAATAAATAAGTTGTTAATTAACTAGCACTATTCACACTATACCGGCACGGCGGTTATCGCCGGTGTGTTGGGCGCGAAAAGAAGAGGTTTCTCGATCGTCAGGGAATCCGCTTCGCTCGCGTCGATCGGACTTCAGGACCATTCGCCCGTCGTCGCGCGGATCCTCGAGGATCGATTCGCGAGTGCTTTGAGTTAATTCAGTGCCTGAACTTCGCAGTTTTTATCTCCGTGATCGCGAAACTCGTAGTACGAGCGAATAATTGTAAAGCTCTCCCCAGTAATAGATCCAAGCAAATAACCCGACCTAACGTAACGTAGACACACTCTCTATTAGACCGCTATACATATGTACCTAAACATAGGCTACGCGTTTCTGTTTTATAGCCGAGGAAGTGAGAAGAGCGTGTTTTATTCTCCGCAATGGCATTTCGTTTCTATGAGCTGGCCTCTAAAGTTAGGGATTTTATCGTAACGGCAACGTCTGGCCTGTTGATGATTATCATCACGATTCCGTTGAAATAAATCGAGCAAAGATCAACGAAATAAGATCTCAAAATTAATTATTTATTAGATTTATTTTAGATACTTATTGCTGGACAGATTTTGTGCTTCTAATTCTCTAATATTGAAATGTCACTTTTAGCTCAAATCTATAAGCTAAAAATGATTAGTTATATTAATGAGATTCTAGGGCATGTTCTTAATTGCTTCTGATACTTTAATAAAAATTCTTTCATTTATCATTTATAAAAAAATTTATATTTATGACACATATTAATTTCATTTAATGTATATTTATAATCGTATATTAACTTTTTATTAGTTTTATTCGAGACCAGCGAGAAATCAAGTTACAATATTAAAGATCATGTGATAATTATCGGCAAGACGTTGCGTCAGTTGCACTACGGTTATACATACACATTATACATATATATATATCGTATATAAAATTATATTCGTAGCTTCTTCTGCTCTTGTAAATATATATTACGCGCGAAAGGGAGAGAGAAAGGAGCTTTTTCCTTCGCGCGGATACGTCGCGTATTGAGTGTCCCGAAACTGTCATTCCTTTCCAGTTACCGATTTTCCGTCAGAAAAACTCAAGCCAAATTTCTGTTAAAACGTTGGCTTAAAATTAGATTTTGTTATTTGTTTCTTATCTACGTGGCTTATTACGCAAAAATAATCTGCTCCGTTTTCAATCGCGCTTCTATTTCGATCGAAGCCACGATATCGAAGCAAGCATTCTGTGGTTCGTTTGACCTCTCTAAAAAGTCTTCGTGGTCTTCGATAGTGGCAGTGGTCCCGGGGCACTCGGTATATCTTGCCTACTTGTATCATACGTTCGTGAGTGTTGTGAACGCGACGGTGTGTGTACGTGAGTATAAAATCCTCTTTCTTCTGTCGGGACTGAAGGCCAGTGCTGGGCAAAGGTGTTATTGTCCTGACACTCGTAGTTATAGGACCTGGGGACCTTAAAAGCGAAATAGAAAACTGGATCTTCTTGGAATAGAGAATAGGTTTCTCTTTGAATAAAAAAGGAAGAGAGACAAACGCATATCTTGCGTTCCTAGAAAGCTAGCGTAAGTTAAAAATGTAGTATACGCATTAAAAGACGTTTTTTTACGTAAGCAAGAAACTTTTATTTGAAAAAAAAAAATTATTTTGTTCTTAAAAAATATCTTTCTCTCGAAAGAAGAAACATGAATAATTTCTCATTTTACTTTTGAGATCCTCAGCTAATTATATAATATAAAAACTTACTGTTATCGTACACATACACGAATTCTGTTAAGTTTCGACGATTATATGATGTATCATTTGTTATAATTATTAAGTCGGGGCGAGAGAGAAAAAGAGAGAGAGAAAATGGCGAGAATTTTCTCTATTGTGTACAGAAAACTCCTAAATTCCACGTATTGATAACCTGTAGATAATTACCAGACAATTCACGGATAATTCGTTGCTTCTCCCGCGCTTGGACAAAATTATAAATTAAAGAAACAGCCTTGAGTCCTCAAGATGTATCAGGCTCCTAAACTGCTAATGTGTAAGTAGCTTCCTCGGTGGCAGGTGCGTCGGTGCAAGACGAACGGGGCGGAAAGTGCGTCCTGCATATCGAAACCTTGCTCAGCACTATCGGGAGCGAGGTTTAGAGTGAAAACACGGACGCTAGTTTCGCAACGATATTTTTCTCACCTCGAAACCGAGTCTAATTCCCAAGTGTTGCGAGAAGGGAGACGGCGACGGGAGCAGTCCGTTACGACAGAGCATCGCAATACGCGAATACATATCGTAAGGCGGGAGGCGAGGAGAAATGGTCATCGGGATTATATGTATCTAATTATCCGTGCATAATGCATCTATTATCCGTGCGCGATGAAGAAGCGATCGTGTATCCCGAGATTATCCGTAACCGTAGCGTAACTTAACTGCAATACATCCGCACTTTGCGCGTACATACACACACATACATATACAAAAATATACACACACACACACACACAAGACACACGTGCGTACATACATACACAACACGTAGGTACATCAAACAGACAAATACTCTCAGTTACATGCATACACTCGTGATTCTATACGCAAAGACACATGTATGTATATTTATTTGATGAAAAACCAAGTAATTCGAAATGCGTATGTAATTGAAATCCTATGACACACTGTAATGTTGTTGAACCGGTTATTAAAGATGTCATTGTTACCGAAGAATACCACGTGTTGCACTTCATGTCACGCCGATTCGCCTTACATCAACTTAAAGATTCTCATCTGAATATTTATATAATTTTTTTTCGGATCATTCGTTCATATAATTTCTTTTCTATACTATTAATATTTCTTTTACTTTTAGCTGGAATAGTTGCTTCTCCTAAAAATTTCAATTCTCATAAATATTTCTTTTACTTTAAAGCATCAATAACAGCGAGTGAAGTAAGAATGTTTCAATAAAGTACAGGTCTTCATGACACGTGATAGGAAAGAGGGTGCAAATGTCAACTCTTTGTAAATCCATCTTCGCTCGGTATCAAGACTATAATAGGATCGCTTATCCTCTCCGTTCGCTCGCGAGAGAGAGCAGCTCATATCAGTAACACATACCACGGGATGCTGCAAAGGGTTTGGTCGGCGAGAAGGAAGAGGAGGGGAACACGAAGGAAAGGAGCTTAAGCCCTTAAGAATATTGTCGCGCGGCACGCGCCGCGTGGGACTCGGGCCTAATGAAAAAGCGAGCGCGGAAAAGCGAGCGGTGAGGAGCGAGGCATTCATGGGATGTCTGCGGGGCCCTAGTGTCACCGTAACCCCATCAAAGTGTAATAATATTTATATTAGGGTGCAGCCCGGGAAAAGGGAAGGGCACGCCGCGCGTAGGGCTGGGGCGAGCGAGATGCTTCGGGGGCGTTCTCCCCCCATCTGTACCGGGTGTCTCCTGGTAACGACCGGCCGGCGGCTCGTCTGTTCCACCAGATATCGATCGTGGCCCCGTTAACGAGCGCGCTGCATCGATAACGCCGCTGCATCCCCCGCGCCGCCGTATCGATTAATCAAACGAGATATACATAGAGTACACACGAATAACATAGCGATATTGTAGCGCATTTCTCGTGTAAACCGTGTAAACAAACGTGAATTTTGCCAGCGTAATCCGACAGCACGAGTTTTAATAACAATGTAATGATTTTGTTTGTTTCACTTTTCATCATTGTGAAAGAAATTGATTTATATTTGACGATTTACAATTTGCGTATACTTATCGTAAAAAGTGCGTTCATCACTTTCTTGCAAAAAATAAAATAGGTTTTTTTTAAAGAACATTTCTGTAATCAATTACACGAGAAGATGTTTTGGTACATTGATTGAACTTATTTTTTTACTTAGAAAATTTTAGACACAGAATGCATTTTAACAAAAGCTTGATGTAAAAGCATAATTATTGAAACATTTTATCTTGAAACTATTTTAAAAATATGGAAAAATCTACTTTTATCTCTAAATATAATACTTTTCTACTTTTCTACTTTTATCTCTAAATATAATACAATTATATTTAGAGATAAAAGTAGAAAAAACATTATTTCAGTTTTCTATAAAAAATATAAATGTGAATGAGATATGCTTATTACTAAATATCTTATACAACAAACAAAGATGGAAAAAATGCAGCAAATTATTTTCTAAGCATAAATATTCATTTCAGAATCATTTTAGTTCTTTGCTATGATAAAGCGTTCGTTGTGCAAACTGGTTATTTTGTGTGAGACTTTACATAAGTTATGTGCAATATATAAGTACACTTCGGTTGCATATAATCATCTTCTCAGATCTTTACGTGTCCCAGATCGGAAGGTTGTCCTAGATTAAAGTTGACGCGTCGGTGAGCGGTTTTAAGACGCGAATATCGATTCAGTTCTATTCTCACTACCTATAGCAGTGTATTTTTGGTATATTCGCGAAAAATAGGGCTGACGTTTTCATCTAACTTCTGACTTTTTTAGCAAATATTTCTATAGCATTGAACTTTTCACGTTAAAAGTTTGACCCAAATTCCGTCGTGCTGGGTGTGACTGCAGCGATCCTAGTGAATGAACAATGATGTCCTTTCAGAGATTTCAACGAGGTTTGCGAAGACTTCAATGAATCGTGACAGTTTGAACTTTAAAAGATACATGACATGAAATATAAACGAGAACGAATAATTACTATAATTACTATAAAGCATCTTTGAAAGAAAATTTGAAAAACTAAAATATCGATGTCATAAATATTTTATTCATTCTTAAAATAGAATTGCGAATAATAATTTCTTTTTTAATATATTATTTTACATGAACGTAGAAGTAAAAAAGAAGCAATGAGGATATCTGTAGTGCTTGATTTCAAGAGATCCAGGAGCAAAAATGATACATCTGAAAAGAAATTTATTTACGCAAAGAAAATTTATAGAGGAATGCATTTTTCTCCCATTTCCGGATTTACTCGCTTTAAATTTTATGTCAACTTTTCTCGCACCAAGTTACAGATTTATTAGTAAGCCATCGTCAAATATCTAATTTACTTCGAGACAATCGATGGAGTTGTACTGAATGCAGATTTGACAATTATTCGAGTTCGCCAGTAGGAATTCCGCCAAGAATATCTTGGGAATAGCTCCAAAGCGGCAAACGAGCCGACAAATTGGATTCGCAGGACGCTGGACGTTACGTCGGGAGGTGTGTGGTTGGAATAAGGTGGTCCATACCGAACTTGATTAGGTTTCTGGCGCCTCCCTGCCCCTCGCTTCTTATCCAGATCCGACGACCCCTTCGAGATTGGCCAGGCACGATTAATTGATGGTAGTCCCTTCGAGACTTCTCGACGAGATTCGAAACGACAGCTACGAATTCCAGGAGGGTGCGAAGAAGAAAGGCATAAGGATGTACGCACTCGACGTGGATCCGTGTCGGGTGTCAGTGCTTTAAGATTAAGTCATTAGCTTAACTTGTTGATCGTGAGTCTACGTTGCGCTGTCTTGGAACGCGTCGAGAGATCGAAGAGGAGTCTTACTAAATAATTAAGACGCTGCGTAAGTTAAGTTGAGAATATTTTGAATATTTTCACCGAATTTTCGACGGATTGTAATTCTTATTACAAAAGTACAATATCTCAGGAGCTTTAACTGTAGGAGACTATACGTATCGATAAAAAGCTTCAACAGAATTGAACTTTCAAAAAACTTCTATGATTCGCAAGTTATTTTATTTGCTATTTACGTTGTACGTGAAATACAGATTGTCTTGCGTTTCAAATATTTCAATCAGTTTACTAGCGTCCTATTTGTCTATTTTGTGTAATTGTGCCGGATGGCAAAAGCGGGGATTCCATGACATAATCGTGTTACACGTTCATCGATTACGATACGGCCGTCATTACGTACCTCCCCCGGGTATAAACCCATTTATCATGCCGATACGTGTGCCTATCGTTAGTGACCGACTGTTAATGCTTGCTAATTAATGATCCCACGGCGACCGCCGTAGTCGAAATTCAGGACGGGATCTAGAATGAGAACTTGGCTGCCATTTGTCTTCGGCCGGAGCTACGTATGAAATGAAAGCGGAGCTATGTATGTACATACAACGTATATGATGTCATCGTATCGCATTCAAACCGTAAAGCCATAAAAACAACAATCTCGAGAAAAGATGAGAAGATAGCAAAGAAGAAAGAAAAGAGAGAAAAAGATAAAATAAAATATAACTGTTATATAACATACATGTTATATTGTTACAGTTATATTGTTGAGTAGGAAATTACAGCTAACATGTACATTACACGTTAGTTATTGTGTTTCTTGGGTATTATTACATTTATTTTAAATTAATTTACTTTATTTTAATTAATTTATTATTCATAAATAAAAGTTACAGCCATTAATATATTATTGCCATTAAAAGCACTTTTAAAATAATTATTCAAAAATTATTAAAGAAATATTCGAAATTAAATTTATAATATATAATTAGGCAAGTTCCTCATTCAAACCCAGTGACATTTAATATTCCTAGAACGCGACCTATATTCACAATAGGTTAATTTAGGAAACATAATACGATACTTCGAAAGAGCACGTGTGGGAATCAGAGATTCTATTTAGAACTATGGAAAGTGCCCTCACCTGCGAGACCTGGATTCTCGTCGATCCAAGTCGCGATCGCCAATCAGTCAGGAACGGAAAAAAAAACCTAGAGAGGGAAAAGGCGAGTCACGAGTGGCATTCACGGTGGCAAAAGAAACATTGATTGAACGCGGAGGGTGCCACGCCGGTGTTGTCGAGGACCGATGAGGCGAATAATCGGATTTAGGGATTATCAGCTCTCTTCTCTACCGGACCGCAACCGTCGTTGCCAGTACCGTCATCGATTTCGACAGTCATTAGCAAGATAAACGAGATATCGGTGTCACAGTCATCAACACCGAGAACTGTCGACATATCATAAATTTATTTGTATAATTACCTTTACCGAATTGAAAGTTTAAAATGACATTTAAAGTGGATCTATGAGATATCTCGCCGCATTATGCGATATGGTTTTTTAACGCTCTAATGGATTTTAAATTTACAAAACGAAATAGAATGTCTCTATTTATAACGCTACATGTCAATTTAATAATTAATTTCAGAAGACCCAGTTCCGAAGTACGAATCGATAAAAAGCCTTTTTTAGAAGCATATATAGGAAAATTTTGAATAAAAGAATCTAAAGATGAGAAGAGGATCGTCTCTCTCATCTGTAGATCTTGAGAGCCGTAAAACGTAAGACTCGCGTTGCTACCGGCATTTTCGGTAGTAAGTAACTTTCGGACGCGCTTTCACGCGCGTTTTACGCCGAATCCTTTTATCACGGCGATAAATTTCTTTCGGCGCGCACCCTCCGCTACTCCCCGTATCTTGGGTAACCCGATCGAAAGCGTACGTCGAATCGGTATCTGCGGTTCCTCGCACCCGAGAAAAATAGGGAACCAGATAGGGATGCCTCGTGGTGTGGCCGATAATAACGCTAGTTTATCGCATGATTTATCAAGCGCGATCGTATCGCTCGGCAAGCGCTCTGTGAAACATTGGGGGGGTGGAAAGGGAGTCGGGGAGCGGACTGCTGTGACAAATTGTCGGTCCACGGGAAGGGTGAGAGAAAGAGACACGTCGGTCCACGCCTACATCTGTTTCCGCGCTAATACCTTGTATAACTCTTACGAGGCCGACGACTTAGGGGGCCGCCACGAGCGGGGGAGTGTTGTCCGGAAGCGGGACAGAGAGAGTGTGTACGAAAGAAAGCGAGAGAAGAATGGACTATTCTTGTATCGTCTACGTCCCAAAGATATATCGCGGCCGACCTGTCTCCGCGAGTTTTCGCGTCCGGCGGAAACATAAATAATGGATCCCGCTTCCATCGATGTCGCGATCGCGAATGTGAACGACCGGCATTTTTTTTCCCGGACAGACATCCATCATCGCAGAATCCGCGCGGAGACGACCGATACGTGTCGCGCGCGAATTCCTTCCTCTCCGGATGCAAAGGGAGACTGGAGAGAAATGCATTTTTTCGAGGTGGCGTGAAGAACTTTTTCATGCTCCCCAGTAAATTATATTTTAAATAAAATTACTAATGCGTCTGGAGTTTTCTGGAAATGAAATTGAAAAACTTCTTTTCCGATGGAAAAGGTTTATTCGAATCGTCGGCGACTATTGGATGGAAACCATTTTAAAAGTTTAATGTACACTTTTCGACTTTATTTGATAGACACAGCAATACGTATATTTTTTTTTCACTTTGACTTTTTTTGAATATCCAGTATTTATTGATAAAATATACCAATATATATATATATAATATATTTTTTTAGGAATATCTCTAAATTGGTAATATTTTTCTGGAATATTTCTAAATATACATTAAGTTTAACGCAGAAAATTTTTAGGACAAAATAGAAAGGGAGGGAGGAGATAACAGAGATGCTTTTAAAGTTTGCGCCATCAAGTTGATAGATATGTATGCTGAAGAGCTGAGGGCGAGGTTTAGTCAACGTGTGCACCTGTGTCTTTATAAGAGTTTCTTCTTTTGAATTCTCTTTATATTTCTCTCTGAATTCCCGCAATGTTAAACTTCTGAAATGCATTTATTCATTCAATTTTAGCTTATCTTACAAAATCTTCTTATTTGCAATTCACTTGCGTAAAATGACAATAACATAAAACGCATATGATATACGCAGGAATATTTAATTGAACAGAAATACGCATTGAACAAGATGGAATTACATGCAGTAGAAAATAATTATTGTTTCAAATTTGCGTAAATATTACATTTAGCATTTAACGTGGCCTCTCTCCCCTTTCTTTTCAATGCAGAAAATATTTTAATATTGATCAAGAAAGAGAATCATGGAACACAAATAAATAAAATAAAACGCACATAGTAGAAAATAAAATCCTGTAAATTAATTTAATTTATAATTATATTCATGATTTATAATTTACATTCTTCACGCCTGTTACTCGAGACATCCGCCAATCCCGTTTCGTCGTCGTGTTCAAGTTCAAAGCAGGTCTTCGAAATAATGCTCTTGACATGCCAATCTAAAGTTCCCAAAAATTCGACTTGGGGGGGGGGGTGAGCAGCGAGGGAGGTGGACGCTGTCCCCCCGGATCCACTCGTAGTCGGACGCGGCCCGTCCAAGTGTCCCCTTCAGCGCGCCACGACTCGCGTGCTCTATCTACCGTTGGTCGCCCCGAGGCCGACTAACCCTCTATAGACGGGTCTTAGAGGACGGGGTGAGGGGCTCCGTAACAAACGCGGATCGTGTAAGGGGTCGAGGAGATAAAATGAGATCGTGTCTCGGGGCCGGGCGGCAGGGGAGGCTACAAGACAGAGGAGAAAAGAAATTGGTACATCGTCCGGGAAGAATGAGCTGGCCGACCGCCCCCGCTCGTCGTTTCCGATACGAATATCTTGCCGGTGGATCCGGCGATGGAGAGGGTATTGTCTTTACCGCGCGGAACGATCAAATCGCCCGATTGTCCTTCGTTCGACCCTACAGAATCTCCTTTACCAGAAGATATAATTTATAAAAATTTTATTAAGAGAGTAGATTGGTCCTTTTTTATACATATATTTTTTTCATATTTATATATTATATTTTACAATATGTAGACTGATTCACAATCAATTTCGATCCCTAAACATTAAGAAAATTTATTTATTTTTGCGAGACATTTGAAAAATTATAATTTTCTAGTTTTAAAAAAAATTTATAACTAAAATGACAGCGAAAGATTTAAAAGACTTAAGATTTAAATATTTAATATTTATTGAAATAATGCAAAAAGTGCTAATTTGTTTTCCAGCTCTTCTTAAAGAAACCAGTATTTCGTAGAAAAATTATAGACCGCAAGTACATCCTGTGATTGATTATTAATCGCATCTTCATTCCAAAGAATATTTGACCGTAAGATTAATGTTCTGCATAATCGCAAAACATCTCTCCTCAGGTGTACCGATCATTTTGTATCTTGGAATCCGTCGGTGTTGCGTTACCTCGAAGAGGTACCACCGCATGCTTCTCTACATCCACTTGAGTAAGCTGAAACCGCGTCGTTTACGACCGAATGTGATAGCACACGACTTCATGCATAAGTCGTAATAGCGTATTAAAGTCTCTCGAAGTAGCGTCACGTCCGACGATGCGTGTTTCTCGAACGACATGGTTGAGTCACTAACAATGTGCAAGCCTTGCATTCGTTTTATTCATTCGTAATACATCGCATAAGCAACACAGCCAGCATGACATCGCGGATAACATATTTTAAACTGCAAGTTGATGTGCAACTGAAATGAATAATGAAAGAATAATAAAAATTTATAATTATTTTTAAAATGAACAATAAAAATTTAAACAATAAATAATTGTTTAAAAATTATAACTAATGTACGATCCTCAGACTTGAAATTTATTAAAGAGAAACTGTAATAATAATGATATACTTTAACTATTTCACATTTATTAATGTTTTACGTAAATGACAAAAAAATTAAATGTTCTCCGAAAAATGGACGTGCCATTTTCCGAAGTGGTCGGTAATTCGGTCGAATTACGAGAATTGCTCGCTAAACGAACGGCAGAAATAACCAGGAAGTACGCTCGCGGCGCGAATCGCTCGGGAAACGCCAAACGACCGCACTTCCGGTTCGTGCGGCAAAGTGTTTCCTGCGCCCTCCGCGCGAGGGGCGGCAACCCCTTCGTATTCCTGGATGGTTGCAGGGAGGGTAAAGGGCAACAATGCCACGAGCAACCACTCGAGCGCCCGGCCTTTGTCTGAAAATCTCACTCGGGCTCCCCTTTCCGCTCCTCCTTCACCCTCCAACCCACCACCCGTTCCTTTACGCCACCGTGTGTTCCCATTCCTCCCTCTCAGCACTCCCCCGTTTGCCTCCTTTAACGGCGGGACACGTGTGATTGCTGTTCCTTTGAATTTTAAGAAAAAGGTTCCCGTGGGGACGTCTTTGTCTCATATCGCTTTGGCATTTTGATCAAAAGAAGGGAACGTGAGGGCACAAGCGTTACTACTTTTTTTTTCTTGATTATTAAGCGATTGAATTTTTAAAAGGGTAATAAAGTTGCGGCGATTCATGATCGATGCAAGGATGTTGAAAATTCAACTAAAGAGTTTTCTCTCAATAATAATATTCTACTAATATTCACATCGTGCTAACATAAATTTTTCATTTCATGGCAAACTCGTTAATCGATTATAAAATATCAAAACCAATGAACTGCAAATTATATATTTTCATGCTTTTTGTTGCGAAAAAAGGACAAAAATAGTACATTTTAAAAGACGTCCGCTTGCGGTAATTTAATAAATAATATACTTTGATACGTAATGAACTATGAATATTATAGATCGCTATTAGCCGAGTCTATGCAACATTGTGGAGTTAAAAGAGATTTTGCACGAGCGCGATTCTATAAGTTATCCGCAACCTAAATAAACATTTTGCATTCCTTCGGCGAATACCGCATATTTGCAGGCAATTATCAGCGAGCCGCGAATTTCTAATAACTGGCCGAAGTTTCGCAACGCGCGCTAATTTCCGTCTTGAACTGCCACTGGTCTTGAAAGTAACGACGATGCAACGGAGATCTCTCGCTCATCGTGCGCAATCGGCATTAAGAGTTGCGAAACAGGTTACAGAGTCGATTCGAATGACGAAAGATGCAATATCACGAGTCGGCGAGCAAGAATTTGTTCACAAGCGTTTGTCTGTAAAATCGCCTAGGAAAGATACAAAAAAGTTTAAAGTTAATTAATCAAATTATCAAACAAAAAGCTACTTATTTGATTCTTTGGAAGATCGGGATATTACTTGATATTTCCATTAATAATTTTTATCAAATAAGGGATAGAAGTCTATTACATTATATTTTTAGAATGCCAAAATTGGCTATAAATTAGTAATATTTATTCGATAAATATTCGATTGAGACGAGAGACGCAAATGATTATTTTTGCTCGCTGCTTTTTGTCAATAAAATATTTGCGCATTAAATGAAACTTTCAATAATCTGTAAAATAAAGTATGAATTCAGAATTAGAAGTAACATTCGACAATGATATGTGAATGGCGCACTGCGCCATATTCCTCTCAAACTCTCTTCGTTCCTTCGAGGATTAATGATTCGCTCAGGGAGGAACGACGTGTCTTCGAAACGGAGGAACATCTGATATCGCGCTACGACTTTTGTCGCGCGGCTGTGCCATCAAGAACGCCCGTAAAAGCGGACCACCCCGCCTTATGAATAAAGTAAAGCGTCGCACGACGCGGCATGTCGTTCGACACACAACGGTTTCCCCACGACGACAACACCGACGACGATGAGATCTTTCCGCCCTCATCTTCCCGTTCGCATGCGAGCTGGTACCATCGCCGGCGTACCATGTTGCGTTATGGGTATCAGTCTGCCCATAAAACGGCATTAGCGCTACCCCCATATGCCGGGCGACCGGCTGAATTTATATGAACGACAGAGAAAGGGCGATCCTCGGAAAAGGATTCTCCTTGCTATCGAGGGAAACTACTTTGATTCTTAGTTAAAAAAATATATGTATTTTTTTTATTGGTCAAGCAGAATTAGTGGAACAGAAATAGTTGGGGCTTTCTCGATAATGCTGAGATACATATTGGGTTTTTTAAATATAATATTTTTATTGAAAATACCCAAGTAGATAATGTTAAAGTGACAAGAATATGATTACAAAATTTACCTTTCATAATTTAATCTTTTTTTTTGTTATTTTAACATCATTTGAGGTCATTTTGATATTATTATTGATATTATTATATTTGATGACTTTCTGTTCTATCCGAGTAAAGTCGATATAAAAAAAAACGAGTGTTTTTCTCCGTTTATGTAATAATTTAAACTCAATAAAACTATACCAGGTCGAATTTC
Source organism: Tetramorium simillimum (assembly GCA_011636635.1). Taxonomy (NCBI): domain Eukaryota; kingdom Metazoa; phylum Arthropoda; class Insecta; order Hymenoptera; family Formicidae; genus Tetramorium; species Tetramorium simillimum. Next base: position 52,915 of record VBVQ01000265.1, on the reverse strand, counting down.
TGGTTTGAAGTTGATCCGGTTTGAATTTCAAGTTTGATCTAGCTATTAGGTCAAACGGCAATTTTAATTCGATCACGAGTGGCGCTGATAAAAGCGCTTGCGAGCTGCTGAAGCACGTGGACGCTCAGAATATAGAATTGCGAACGGAAAACACGAATCTATTGCCCCGGAATGATCGGTTTTTCTGATTAGCCGATACCTAAACGCGTGAGATTTTATTTGACTTTGATACAGAGTGTTACTGGAAAACACGGAGTGTTTCTGGACGTTGAACGAAACGCGCGATAAAACGGACCGAAAAATTTCGGATTGGCTCCACGCTCGTAAAAGATTCTCATTCTAACGCCATAAAAATTCTTCGCAGTTCCTAACCGCTGGAATTAAATCGTCGAAGGATGCGGTTGATTTCGAGAAAACCTGGCTGGAACGATCGCGTCCACTTCGTACGATCTTCAAACGACATCGGACACGCATACTCGCGGTAAAAAAGACTCTTTATCGAGGAGAAGAAAAAAAAACCACAAACGTGATCGCAGTGGATAAAAGGCGCATGGGGCGCCGCTCCCTTCCGTCTTCTTCTTGCCTGGGGCACCCCTTAAGCCTGGTCCATCCCTACAGGGTAATAGCGGACCGGCAGGGTGGCCGCAGTAACGACGCGTCGTCAGTTAATCAAGCCATTTCGTTCCTGCGGGATTGGAATGAGGATTCGGCCGGAACGACCATCGATTTTCCTTCGGCCGCAGTCGTACAACTTTCCCAACTTCTGAGAGAATGCGAAGGAGAAAGTTGGAATCCGCATCTTCATTCGCTTTAGGACAATTTACACGCACTGCCGCCGTCAAGTGAGGAGGAAAGGAAACGGCAATTAAATTGGAAAATACAATTGAAAAATATGATACATGATCAGCATTTCGATTCAATTTAACTTTAGTAATGATGTATAATTATTTTCAACTTCTGCGCGTTCCAGAAAAATTGAGAATCATACTTATATATTTTTAATTGCGAATTCTCCGGTTTAAGTACGCTCTCATCTAACGAAGTAGGTACAAAGTAAATATAAGCGTAATTCTTATATCGTCTCGCGAATATCAATAAAGGCATACGGTAATCTCGTTGTACCTTTACGGTGAGTTTTAATCCACTTATAGAAGTTGTAGCTCGTTGCGAAACGAGATCAGAAACTCCAGCATTTCAATAGAACGACTCTTGTAACTTTCCTTATGGTTGGATCCTTTTAAAATTTGAACTTTAATATAAACGAGCTCAAATTTCACATTAATAAAATCACACAGAAAAATCCCAAGTTGCAGAGAAATAGTCTCTGTGCGTCTTCCCAATTAAATCTCCAAAAATATAATTCTATCAAATCAAAGATACCATAAAATATATACATAATATAAAATCGAAAGAAAAAGGATACAAGTTTTTTTATTGAGATTTAATTAGTCGAGAGTTTTCAATGCTTCTTGTTAAAAAAAATTTTAAATTAAATGAGAAATCTTTATTAATTTGACCTATTTCTTATTAAAATCTTTTACATTATGTTGCATTATACATTCTGTTTTTATTAATAACATATTTAATAACATATTAAATTACACTATTATATTAGAAGGAAACGTGATACTTATATGCCTCTTAACACATGTATATACACTATTAAATATTTAAAAAACCAATCCCTTGAGCTAAATAAAAGTATATAATAATTATGTTAACTAACATGTGTATCAAAATTATTATTTTAATACAAAACATATAGTTAAAATTTTGTTATTTAACTCCATTATTTTAGTTAAATTAACGACATATTGATTAAGAGCAGTGGCAACTTAAAAAAATGGTTAAAAATAATTCAAATTGAATAAAATTTGACATTACGAATTTGACAGCGCGTTAACAAGAAAACCACGATTATTTCGCGTTTCACCAGTCCTGCTTGGTCAACCAAAATCTCCGAGAAGATCGAGTGTTCTCACATTGCACCGCGCTGGGAAGACCGGTAAGATCTTCTCTGGTGGTCACCGCGATGGTAGACGAGGCGTGTCTCCGTCGAGTATCTAGTCCATTGTCATTGAGATTCCCGGGATGTGCCGGAACGGGAGGAGGGTGAGGAAAGGGCGCGCACCGCGCGCAATTTCCGCCCATCGGGGTCCGACGGTCGGGGAGGGAACGCGCCCCAAGCCCTCGTAATCCCGCGACTGAAAGCCTCGTTTAATATTTATGATTTATTTCGGTTTAATTCGACGTGCAAACGAGAGGCGTATTTGTATTCAGCGACTGCCTGGCTGGCTGTCCCGCTCGCTTCGCGACGTCTTAATCCCGCGAGACCTCGAATACTAGCTCGAAGCACCTTTACTCCGGCTCGGCGGGAGGAAGACGTTTTCCTTTAGTTCTAATCTGAATGCGCTACGAATTCTCTGCCGGTTTACGACTTGTAGTGCCTCTGATTTATGGCGCACATTGAGTAAGAACGCCATAGGAAACGGAGATGGAAGTGCAAAAAATAAAAATTTATTAACATAAAACGCAAGTCGAAATTCAAGTATTTTTCAAGTTATCTCAAAATTGTTTAAATATGAAATTACCTAATAACCTGGATCAAGATCTTGCGATTCATTTGCATCCATTATCGCAATTTATCAAAGTCTCGTTTTTAATAGATAAAAATCACCATCGGAGAAAAATTATTTTTTACAAGGAATTACTGACAAGAAATTATTATCAAGCATATTTCCCTTATTATTCTGGACCATTTTTGTCGTCGACACGCCGATTATTTTTTGCAAGAGAGTTAATAACGTACGACAGATCTCTGCTAATACACAGCGGTACAAGTTTCAAGAACGCGGCGACGAATTTACAAGCGCGGCAGAATTGTCGGCCTCATCATCCCAGCAACAATGCGCGATAGAAATGCCTTCACCCTCGTATCCGGCAGCCTCCGCGGGGCCTAGGGGAGAGAATTACCCTCTGCATTAACTCGCGTAATTGAGATTTATTAATCCGGCGGCCGGTTAGTGGCCGCGCACCAGCCGTATCTTGTTCTCCTCCGAACCGAGGTTGGACCGTAACTTTATTATTATTACGGAGCGAAATATGTGCACTCGCTCGTAGGATTTTTCAGGGGGACAGAAAGACATTTGTCAAATGAATGAACGATAAGTTTGCACCATTTTTATTTTTAACTTACATATTTGACGCGACGCCTCGATAAATAGGAATTGAGGTAAAGTCAATTTTTATTTCTGCAATTACGATTGCATTTTCCTTTTCTTTTCGAATATATTTTCCAAGCCCTGAATTTCAACCGTTCACAATTTTGCGACGTAATGCATGTTTGTGGAGTAATGCGGTTACCAGAGGGTAGGCTACGGGTTAAGCCCGCAGGGAAGTTTCATATTGCTAGATTAAGCGTTCGACTTTCACCTTAGTTTCTACCTAATCTTCCTTCCTTTCCTACTCTCTCTCTCTCTCTCTCTCTGTGTCTCTATTTCTCTCGGTTTCTCCATCTTCTCCGTTTGCGTCCTTAAGCCGGACGGCCCTAAGTTGTAGGCGCGATTTTCATTAAACGGCTCGATGACAGATCGCTTGTCTTCGTTCGTATTAAGGGCGGCGCTAAAACCAGATTTAGGCGGCGGTGTTACGAGTTGGAGACGCGACTGTCCTTAATTCAAGACTTCCCGGCTACGTGACCGCGTTTCATTTGCGTTATCGCTTGGCGATAGTAAATGACGACGGCTAGCCTGAAGGGTGCGAAAGGGCACGCTGCATTTCCTTAGTTAAATCTTTAGAAACGCAGAAAGAAAATCTTCAAATTTTACAAGTCGATTTAATATTAAAGATTTAAATTTAATGTTGATATAATAATTATGCATAAATACATAGATACACAGACAATGAAATATATATAATGTAAAATGGATGTCTTTCTTATTTTATTATGTGTACAGAATTTTGAAGACTTAAGGACGCAAGCGTTTCACGTAGTAAAAGTTCGCTGTTTAGTCAGACAGTAGCCGAATTCTAGTCGGCCCGCTCGTCGGGGAGACAGATGGCACATTGCACGCCGAGATGAGAAATGTCCATCGGTGTATAATGCAATTGTTTCTTGCTTCTTGCAGAGGGATGGCGAGACTCGGTGTTGGGGGCCCCGCGTCGTTTATTGGTGACTCTCGGCAGTCTCTCCAGGGACAGCTCGCCATGTCCTGCCGCGGTAAGTCGCCGCTTTGTCCGTCCCTTATCAACAAAGCCCCGCGCGATCAAGCGACGATCTTTATTTGCCGTGCGATAAAGCGAGACACGCCGAGCACGGGGACTCGCCGTGATCGATAAGATCTGGAAGGAGTCAGCTTTCTTGTCGTCTTACGGCAAACACGATGCGATATAATACTGAATATCGTGATCTCTTTACGGAAAAAAATCGCGATGCACATGCATTTAGAATTTGAAACAAGAAATAAATTTCCCGTTAATTATTTTTAATTTATTTTCATATTTTTTCGAATAAAACGTTAGAAAGAATATTTCTTTCTTTTTTTTAAATTTCTTTTTAGAAATCTAACAAAGAGAAAAATTGGTATCTTTATTTTGATAAAGTTTCTCGAACCTATTTTCTCACCAAAATAAACTGTCCAATCTTTTATACTTTTGTCCGTGCTTTTTCTTTTAGAAAAGCGTCATTCTTTAAGTATAAAAAACGCGACACGTTATATCCGTGTGTTTTCTGACCTGCCACCTTATTTTTTGATATTCGATGTGAACGGGTCGGATGAAATTGTGCTGGATTCGCAAAATTTGCGACGCGTCCGTGCGCGAAATTATGAGATCGTACGAGTTTCTGCAATGTCACAGTGAAAATGGCGTCGTACGTGGAATGTATAAATTTTCGTTAGCATTTCGACGCGATTACCGGTACCAATTGTGTCGTCAAAATTTATAGTCGTGCGTATTATGCATGCCTACTGCGCTGGCGATCAAATAAATCACGGAGTTGCGGTAATGCAGTTGCAGCTACCAAACGCTACCGACACCGTTTCGTTATCTTGCGACATCGATACGTCCGATCTAATTTTTTAGCATGATATATCGAGCCTGTTTTTTAATTTTACCGTTCAAATGTACGCAGCAGTATGAAATTTCTTTTTATAATAAAAACAATTATATTGGTATAAACGATAAATTGAGAATTCGAGCGGAATATAAATTTACGTCGGATCGACGTTACGTCAAAACTTGCAAAGTGACAGCAATTTACAGACAGGCTATAACAAATAAGCAAATAGATATTCGAGCCGAAGGCGAGGCGTGAGAATTATACGCTGCAATCTCTCGAGAAACGTCTCGCGATTTTGACTCGGCGAGACGTGAGATCGGAGGCGGATTCCAAGGAGCTCGATCACGTTCGGCCGCTTCACCTGATCTCGAGGCCGCGTGCGTTCTCGGAGCGGACTCCACGGTAATCCACGCGCAATAAATTTTCCCTTTCGGCTCCCCCTTCCGAGCTCTCTCGCGTCTGTCGCGCTGGTAACGAGATCGTATCTGACGCGCGCCGCCGCGTCACGTCATTTACATACTCTTCGCCCCGAGGCGTCGCGCGGACGAGGGTTGCGCCTCGTGCTCGGCCTCGGTTTGATTTACATTTCCAACGCGGCCGAGGATCAGCCGGTTGCCTTCGGAGGTGACGGATGCGGGGATTGGCGCGGATGACGGAAAGAACCGGCCGCGAAAGTCTCACCTGCCCGCCGCAGGGTGGGAATAGATGCAAATTCACTTGTGAAATATATCACTTTCGCCCGACGGCGCGTTTCAACGAGATGTCTCGCGTTTTTGGCACCTTCCACACTCACGCCGATCCGGTGTTTACTTTCAAATTATTTAGGTATTGCTTGTGAAATTGTAAATACGGTAAAAATTATCATGTTATTATCAAGAACACATCGCGACTTTTTAAAGAGTATTTTTAATTTTTTTGCCTTATTATATTCCTCCTTTATTCTCTCATCTATTTAAAAAACATATATTAGAACGTATAACAGTTCTCTTTTATTTTTCCTCTTTTCTCTTTGTAATAAATGGAAAAAGTTAACAATGGTAAAGAGAACTTCACTGCATTTTTTTAAATTCGCGTAGCACCATTTTCAAAGTAGAATACGTTTATTAAAATCATTATTAAATTTCTTTTGTACAATATTATTCATCAATTTTTTACGACTTCACACTAGGTGTTACGTAGGATGGTCATTATGAGATAATTAAGAGGGCAAAGGAAAATTTATCCGGAAAATACTGCGCGAACTTTGAGTTATATCAGTGCTACGTCAGAGGGAAGAAGAATAAGTAGTGTCGAGTCGGGATAATGAATTCCATTAGGGCAAGAACTCGGCCGAGAGCGCGATCGCCGTTAGTGTTGGAAGAAAAGTGCCGGACACGAGCGTGGTGGAAATATCGGGAGAAAATAGTGAGTCGGGAAAATCGCCTGCGGAAAGTTCATCGGGAGGCCTTCCTCCCGGGAAACTTCCCTCGTGCGAGGCTTCCCTTAAGGCAAACTTCGAGCGGAAAATCCCACACACGAATGTCTAAAAAGGATACATGCATTCGTTATATGTAAGTTCGCGATAGCGGTTACATGTAGGATATCCCACGTCTGAAACGTTAATTATTTTTAGTATTTAGTTTTTAGAATTTAGAAAAATATCCTGTGAACTTATTATTTTCCCCTTCACATTGTTAGTAAGTTTCTGTTTGACGTTATTTTATAATAAAATGAACTGGCATATACTTTACATACTCCTACGTACATTTACTTGATTATATTATTAATAGATATAAATTAGACATGTAAATTTTTTAATACAACGCAAATTAATTAAAATAAAATTATAATATATTAAATATGTATTTATTAAGATGATAATTTAATAGAGAGAAATTAAACCAACTCTGACTTATAAACGAAGCAATAATACATAATAATATTTTTTAAAAATTTTTGTAAAATTTTATAAAACTGAAGAAATATATGGAATATTTTTTCTATATATTGTAATAATTTAAAAAATATAATTAGATATTGAAGCATTTCCTCAATTATCCTCTGCGGAATTGCAGTTTAATTTCATCTCATAATCTTGCGTCATCATTTTAATCTGTCCACGTAATATTTTAATAAATAATCGTTCGCGCGTCGCAGGTGTCGTCGAAAGAAATTGTGGTGAACCCCGCCGTCAACTATGGATCATTCAATAAGGTGGAGTATCTCTCGCAACTCGTCGCTCTTAAGGGCAATGGGATCTCTCCGGTATTAAACTTGCACTCACGTATTACGGGAGCACTTCATCACACCCACGTGGCAGCATACGTGTTTTCCATAGCTGCCGTTTCCATCACGCTATTCCGTTGTCGAATCAAATGATGTGCGTTGTTTGTCTAAACGATTGCACTGAAAATACGTGTGTTGCGAACGACACGTTCGATTCAATTATCGAGCTGCAACGTTGCATCGGGAATAAACACGCAATACACCGATTCACACAGCGTTTTCGTGCGCAATCTACAAAACTAGTGAGAAAAGAGAAGAGTATCTACGTGCACGTGTAAAAAAAGAATTAAATAGTTTAGTGGCACTATGTAAATCACATAACATACATACATGTATAAATCACACATGCAATAATTAAAATCGCATTAGAAGAGGAATTTTTGAAAAAAGATATTAATTTTAAATTTATGAAAAAAATTAATCGTATTATTTTTTCTATAAACAGCCTGAATTTTTATTGAACTCGATAATTAAACAGCATTTAAACGTCTAAGAATGTGAATTCATTAATTTAAGTCCCAGTTGATGCATCGATCATTGCCCATTCGTTCAGAGGCCCGCACTATTGTAAGCGAAATTCCAGACGCTCATAAGAAAATTACTTTCGCGAGGCGAACGCGAAGGGAGAGAAGAAATAGGAGAAGGAAGAGGGGAGCGATTCGCGAGAGGCTGGAGATATTCGCGGCTCGTCACTTCCGATATTGGTTTTATATTGGATTTTCGCTCCTCGTGCGCGATGCGAGAGCGGCGACGTCTTTGATTTCGGCGGCCGTCGGAAAAAAAATCGTCAGCCGATCCCGAATTAGTCGGTTGCTCTTTCCGGAAGTATGAAAGGGCGCGCGCAAGGGGGAGGGTTGGGAGTATACGTGCGGCCACCGGGGGGTCCTCGGTATCGATCGGCAGCCCAGGTGTTACCACGCCCAGATATCAATTAATTCGCTCACGTGAAACGCAAGAGAGGATCATGTTGGTTGATGATTGATCATGCAGATTGATGGATGGGTCGATTGATTGCTCGTTGACAGCTAGAAGCATTAGAAAGTCAGTCGAGTCACGTTTATCAGCGAATTAAGCATCTTGTATCTTATAATAGTTGACATGTATAATCGAACAATAAAAGCTTTCTAAAAAAAAGTAAATCGGAGAATTCCGAACTTCATCGGTATATCCTAACTTGCTAAGAAAATGAATAGCACTCGAATTCTTGTCACATATTACTAAAAAGAATGATCAAAAAGTACAAGATTTTAAATGTAAGAGTATAACGAAAAATATTTTATAAACTTTTTCTATAAGTGAAAACCATACACATCTAATTGTTGCCTTTGAGCAGTTAGCCTAGCTGGTATAGTTAGAGAAACGATATTTTTTGTAGATTCTGGTTTATTTCTTGTAATTACATTTGGGCAATGTCCAGTCCATAAATCTAATAATATTATTTCATATTTTGTATCTTTTTTAAAATCTTCGTTCTTATGTTAGTGAAAGATTTGCTTAAATGAAAAAAATAAATAATTTTTCGTAATAAATGTGACGTGTTTTATATTTATTTTATAGTTCTAGAACATGCCTTTACAAGGCTATAAGAAAAATACGACAAATAAGGATAATTCATATCAGAATTTGACTTTATATGAAATTTTAAAAATTTATGAGAAGTACAAACATTTATAGAAATTTTAAATTACTTGTACATATTTACAAAATCAGAGCAATTCATACACGATAAAATAGTACACGATACACTGAAACTGACTGCTGCAAATTCGCAAAGCGATAGCATTTTATACTATTTTGCATTTTACATTATTCTACATTTTAAACTTGTCACATCTTACTACATAAATAAACGTTATGTAAAAGGTCTGGTTATGCACAATAACAACTTCTATGATTAGAATGTCCTAAAAAAAATGTATTTATTTTCGTAGTTGTCTCTACTACAAGAATATGCGCTACAAGAACGTGTTATGTAAAGAATCGAGTGCATGGACGAATATGGATAGTGTGTATAAGAAGGCGTTTGTAATTAATTCTTAAAAATAACTTTTTTAAAACGTAACTTTATCATACATGGTAGAATTAGTACTAAAATAATTTATAATTTGGTGATAAAAAATTTCAAAATTTCGAAAAAAATATTGAGTGGTGAGAGTAATTGCAAAAATGTAATTGAAAAAAATTAAAAAATTTGTTTTGATTATAACTTTAAAGTATTCTTGAAACCATTCAATTTTTGTTTAAAAAAATTTTTCTATTTTAATAATTTCGACAATATTTGCCTCAAAAGAAAAAAAATCACTTTTCTTCAAAGGGATGTTTCATCCCTTAAACATGCGATTGGGCACATATAAAAAAAATGTGTCTCTTATTTTGAACTAGAAAACAATATATTAAAAACTCATCAAAATCGGAGGCAGACACCTACGTTCTTTGCGAAATCTCATCGAGATCGGAATCGCGATTCGTGATCACGGCACGCGTCGGCAAGTGCGGCTTAACGTTGGCGAGCCGCAAGTCCACTTATTCTACCTGAGTACTCCCGCGATGCCCCTGTCCGATCCCCTGTATTGCATTAAGCACGGCCGAATGGTCAGCCCTGTCTGCGGATAGGGATAGAAATGTTTTCGATGCTTTTTGTCGGTGTGCGCTGTATCTAAATATATAATCTATGGCATTTTGGTATCAAGAATAAAAACAATATATATGTCTCCGACGTTAAATACCTTTCCTTATTCCTTGAAATATTCCTTGAAATATTATCAAATTAACACATCGTCGTCATTATTTTAAAAATATACCTCGACAATTATTACAGTTATTTGCATATCATACTATGCATCTTACAATCTTGTTTCAAAATATTCTTTTGTAATAATTTTTTGTGTTAATTAATTATTTGCATGCGGAGTGTTAAACACAGACTTGGAGAAAATATCAAATGAGATTTGCGTGATAAAAATATCGATATCCTTATTAAATTTAAACGGTCCTATCTGTACGGCACTGCGGGGTTTCTTAAGAATGCATCGTCACGAGACGATCGTAAATAATGCGTTATCGTAAGATCCGATAGCGGCTAATTTATTTATCGAATCGCCGGGGTGGTGCATGCGTGAGTCACGTGCCATCTGTCATCCGGTACCCGTTCTATTATGACACGTGGAGTGCACCACGTCCTATTATCCAGGATGACCGAGTTTTTTCGCAGCCCCACAAGCGTGATTCGACAAACGTGACGACTAGATATCGATAGAATTACATTGGAGACGTCTAGGGTAATCGGCGAGATTAACTGGTGGGTGAAGAAAAGATAATTGATGAACTCCATTAATAAAATGATTTTAATCGGTTAACTGTAACTGTTTTATTTCTACTCAAACAAAGCTGCACTATTTCAATAATTTAGTTGCTTTCAATTTTATATTATTTGTGTATGTAAAATTATTCTAAATTTATTTTACTTGTGACAGTTTATTTATATTTTATCATTTGCATTTGATCAAATTTATTATATTAGAAATTATACTGTCTCAATTTATCAATAATACAACTTAAGTTATGTACGTCAAGCTTCACGTTATTGTGTGTTGCATTTCTATTATTTCTATTTGTTTCTACAAATTAAATTAATATATTATATTTCTTTATTTTATATTTCAAGTTTTTTTGTCATATATATTATCACTTCATCCTTCTTTGTTTTATGTTGAACTGTGTTTTGCCAAGCGTAAGGCTCACAGTAGAAATTGCTGTCAAGAGTCAGACATATGGCCTACGCTCAAAGAGCATTCAATATAACTTTCCAGCGTTTAACACATGAACTTTTATCTCTTATTCAAATAATGTTATATCTAACCATATACAAGTGACTCGATCATATTTTGATTCACAATATAATTGTCTAATTTGTCGCAAAACATTTTCCCGGCCGAATTAAATGGAAGATTAACTCCTCTTTCAGTTATTTATGAAAATACATATCTATAAAGACCAAAAAATGGAAATTTTTCTATTAAATTTATAAATAAGAAGAAACTCACCAAAAATCGATTTTTTAATAATTGATTCTCCTGTTTACGTCAGTTGAATTTAAAACGTAAAATATAAGAAACATGTATAATTTGTTTTAAACAAGAAACTCTCACATCTGAATTTATGTCTGTTATAAATTAAGTTTGTTCTACTTATAATTGTGAATATAATTAGCGAAAAATTCACGTTATAAATTCCTGAGATAATTTTTATCTTTTAATGCCTACAAACGTATCGCGTCAAAAAGTGAAAATATAGTCACGAGAAGTAAATTTGAAAAGTGAAATGAAACCATCCTGTAGAGAGATATGCCGCTCTAGATTTCAAACTAAGTTCCAGGAATTTCTGCTGCTTTTAAACATCTCATATTTCTGCACAGGCGTAGCTAATACGATCTAATCACATTAAAAGCAACCCGACACGAGTAGTAAATGCCGCATAAATTCCAACGTGAGACGCAAAACGCTCTCGGAAATCAAAGAGCTTCGCTGACGCTTGTGCCGCCTTAATGCCCCAGCTTGCGATAAGCACCGGTAACTACAGGACTATTACGAGGAGATGTCTCGAGATGTGCGTCCGGAGCGGTCGATCCATTCTCGCTAATAAGCGCGATCGAGGAAGGAGAGGCAGGGGAGCGGGCTCGTCGAACTTCAAAGCGCGGCGAGTGTCGCTAACTAAACTCCCAGAGAGTGAGTTTGCCATTTCCAATCCGAGTCCATTTCGTGATTAAGCGCAAACTTCTGAAGCGGCCCCCGAGGACGTGCGTAAATACGCGCGTACAAGCACCCCGCGCTTCGTATTCACAGGAACACGGCTTCACCCGCCCCGGAATCGCAAAGTTCGGCCGTCGACGGATAGATGCTGAAAAAGATAGCCAGATTCGATAGCCGATTCTGATTTTATTCGTGGATACATGCGAGAGAAAAACCTTGCTCGCAGGAAAGGTGCACTGTAAACTCCTACGGAGTTGCCACTGCTCCTACTCAATATTCGGTTAATTTGACTAAAACAATGAGAAAAAATTAGCGACATATTGAGTAAGCCTTATCTAATTTAACTTTCATGTTAGTCAAAATTTTACCTTCCGTTTAGTCAAAATTAATGAAATATTGAGCAGGAACAGTGGCGACCTATAGAATAATTAAAAATGACTCAAATTGAATATAATTTGCTACTACAAGTTTAACAGTGTGAAGTAAAAACTGCAACGCAGCAATATAATATTTCTTGCTAACATATAAAGACCCAATTTCTTATTATATACATACCTGAGTTTTATATCGTATTTCTTGTTTAATATAATAATGAATTTTTTTATACATCGACATCATTAAGAGTTAAGAGCCGAATCCGTTCGTATAAATCGAGAAGGGCCCGTAAAGCGTAGCGCGCGGGTCACGCTCGAGCGTTTTAAGGCGTTTAAAGTTGCACGAACGAAAACAAATCATCGACGAGTCCGATGGTGAGGAAGGGTCTTCGCGATGGGTCTCATCGATATCGGGTTGCTAATGGTGTAAGCCAAACCGGCTGCCATAAAAACGCGCGTAGGGATAATTGAAGGGTGGGCCCTACCGTTATCTAGCGGCTTTCTCTTTTTCAGTTTCTCTTCACTTTCGATCCATCCCTCTCGTTCCCATCCTCTCTCTTTGTCGCTCTTAAATACTCGCCAAATTGCTCTCTGACGGAACTAAGCCGTGCGGAAATTTATGCTTCCGCGCAACTAGATGCGTTCTCATTATCAGCGTGATCGTTAATCAAGTGTCCTACTTGCATCCAAGAAGAGGACGTCGCTTCTGAATAATCTCGCGCGATCAAAGGGAATAAATTTTTCCACAAGTAATGAAGATGATGTTCTGAATTTGCGATAGCGTATTTCACTTCTTAAAATAAAAATCGAAATATCTTCTACTTCTCTCAAATTGCAATATTCTTGGCATGTTCTTTAATCATTTCAAAGTCAACATTTTCTCGAGTAAAAGGAAAAAGTAGTCGAAGACAAGTTTTAATAATTCACATGATCAGCAATTAAAAGTTAATGATTTCTCTATAAAATTAAATTTTATGTCAAATAGATAAAACTTCATTTTAACTTTTCTTCTCTGAGAAAAATTTCATTTTGATAACTTCTCTCGTTTAATATCATTCAAAATGAAACGAAAACATATTGAGGAAACTTTTATCGATATAACTGTACTGTAAAAAGATTAACTCAGGGCTTTAATGAAAATAGAAGTTTCCGATCCTTTATAATTAAGTCTAAATTATTTCAAATCTTAAATTACGATATAGAATGTAAGAAAAATATAATGAAATCTAGAATGCTTATATAAAAAATACACTTTAAATTTAATATTAAATTATTATAATCGTCCTGATCATTATATTACAATTATAATATCTAATATTATAAGATTTTAAATATTATAATATTATATAAACATTACTTTACATACCTATATATCTTTTTATATAATATTATGATCTACTTTTTTATATAATTTGAAAATCTTAATTTTCTTTTTGCTATATTTCTCTGTTCTCAATATCTTTCTCAATATTAGAAAAAAAGGAATAGGGTCGTGAGTTTTGCTTACTCATACTGCACACGATAACTACTCTCCTGGGTGCCATAAATAAAAATCGAGAAACTACACGAAAAAAAAAAAATGAAATCACGCGAGACCGCGTGACTTCAATGTAACATGATTGCTTGATGTCGAGAAATGTGAGTATTATTTTTTTTCTCTCCAAGGTCACATGTTTTTCGCAGCTTAACATCAACATCATCGAATTCGCCTACGCAAATCGGGAAGACAGATTTATTGGGGGTGCGAGGCATTCTTCCATGGGGGTCAAGTTCTCGGTCGCTTCATTAGAAACGCGAGCATAATCCCCACTCGCTTCGCTCTCCAATTACTGTTCGCCCGTTCCTGGTTCAGGCAAAGTTCAGACTCGAGGCAATAGCGTAGAAACGTTACAGTTGCAGAGAGAAATCTCTACAAAACCTCAATTTCTCGGAACTAAATATTATCCATGATAAAAGTTCCATGGTAGATAATTTTGATTTATTGTATGTCAAAAGAGATTTAATTTCTCTAGAAAGTTCTAAACAATAATTTAATAAATTTTAAAGCAAATTACTATTTCAATCTATATCTTTCAAAGAAGAAGTCTTTTGAGCATTTATGTAATAGTAATATGAAAGCTTTAAAAGGCTTTATAATGAATATAAATGAAATATAATAAATATAAATGAAAATTGCTTCCTCAAGAATGAAATTAAAATTTATGCGGATAATATATTTTATTTTCTTCTATTATCTTCGTAAAACGTTTTACAGAAAATAATTAAATTATTCTCTCGAAATTACCCCGAGGGCAACTCGATACTTACGCCATTGCGACGGAGTAGAAAAACCCTCTCCGCGCCCTTCGTCCTTCGTACAAAGAGTTTGTGCGCGTCGTTCACGCAAAATCCGTAATTGCTTCGCACGGTTGCACATCCCCGACTGTTTGCCAATTTGCTCGGTTTGCCGCTGTTTGCGTTACGTTGGAAACGCCGCGGCGATGTTTTATTCCCTCAAAATTACTTCAACTCTTTACATGTGCGTGTGCCAGGTTGATCTAACTGTGTTTAAACATTTTTCCGTATTGTTATGTTATAAATTTAAAAACATTTTTATTGCTGCGAAAAACAATAAAGGTTTTTCATTCTGTTTACGTATATAATGATACATTAAATCGTAAACAAAATTTATCCACATTGTAGTTGAGTTTCAAACATCTGACATTTTAAAACGATAAATCAGAATGACGAATTTATCTTTCGTTACATCAAAATTGTCATAAAGTCAGTCAAATATATGCGGATAAAAGAAATAATTTTGAGATTTTTTGTACATACACATACATCAAGCTGCACTTCAAAAAACTGGAGCTGCAAAATGCTGAGTCAGTTAGTTCACTTCATCGCCAACGTTTCTCGGCAAACATCATTAAGCTTGCGAGAAAATCGCGCTAACGAGGAAAGAAGAAGCGTTAAGGGGTCCTTCAGCAGGACGAACGCTCACGGCGTCCCTTTTGAGCCCGCGGAGGAATATTGCGAGGCGGAATCTCTCCGTTGCGCTCAGGTCGCGGCGCGTAATCTGACTTTGATCGTCGTCATTCCTCCGGAGAAATAGGCGCGAACTTTCGTGCCCCGAGTAACTGGTCCGTTCTCCCTTGCGTCG
The DNA here is from genome assembly GCA_011636635.1 of Tetramorium simillimum. Taxonomy (NCBI): domain Eukaryota; kingdom Metazoa; phylum Arthropoda; class Insecta; order Hymenoptera; family Formicidae; genus Tetramorium; species Tetramorium simillimum. The sequence goes on along the minus strand of VBVQ01000265.1, from coordinate 37,327 downwards.
CCGACGAAAAACTTATTTTCTTCTTGAAGAGCAACCCCGCCACGGGAAGAGGGCGGTTCGTTACAAAGGCGCGAGCGAAAGCGTCTCCGAGAGATTATGCCAGTGAGTTGTATCGCTGTAACGACGAAGAAATGAGTCTTGATGAGATTCTAATAATATTTTATTAATCTCTTCCATTTTTCTTTTTATTGTTGCAAAAAATAATATATATATAAATATAAATAGCTGTTAATCTTATATTCCATAATCTATAAATAATATAAAAATAATAATATATATGAGCTAATCTTAGATTCTAAAATTAAAAAAATGAACCTAAAATTGTCAAAAATCATAAGAAGGGATTTAACAGGATAATAAACGCGACATTCGGGATTCATATTTTAATGTAAAACTTCATGAGGTAATAATAATTCTGTTTCCAGGGAATACTTTTTACAGCTGTATTTAGACAGTTACAAATACGTTGAATTCTAATTACCAAGTTCTAACGAAGAGTCTCGTTAGACGGTTAACGCGAATTTATCTCAGTCAGTCCCATCATGCCCGGAAAAATATCGCTGTCATAAACAGCAGTTAAAATAGCAGCTGCAATTCCAAGTTTACCTAGAAACAGCCCGGCGATAATTGCGCAATATGTGTTTACGGAGGTCGGCGATACTAATCAGCATCGCCGAGTCCGACGCAACGCTCGACTGGCTTCGATCAAGCACCCTCGTTTGCCCGACTCGATAATAATCAATCGGACGTGGCTGCCATTCGAACGTACTGAATTCGAAATAATTGCCTGTCCACCCTCCCTCTGCATCCCCCCCGCCTCTGCGCCCCGGCTCTTTTCCTTTCTTTCCCGGATGGTAGGTGGCGGATTCGCGTAATCCGTTCGGCATAACACATTTTCCAGTGAATTATCAACCTATTAATCGACTAATTTCTCACCGCTTATTGTCTCACTGTTCGATTCCGCTGACTATTTTATCTCCGTCGGCGCATTTAAGTATCTGCATCTTTATTCACGACTTGCCGAGTATCGGCGATCGCAATATTCGTTTTTAATCGTATCTCGTTGAAATTTCAGTTATTAAGCTATTCGGCGTGGAAAATTAAAAAGCATATCTTACTTAAGTTCTCTTGTTACATATCTTTGAAATTCACATTTTTACGTGCACATTATATTTAAATGCAGATTACATTTCAAAAATTATTACGAGATATAACATGCACATAGAATATTAATGTAAAAATGTCAAAACGAAAAACTCCTTTTGCAGACGTATAGAAGCTCTTTAAAATTTAAAAATTGGAATGTCGACTTTAACGGCCACGAAAACATGTCTGGGAAACGAAAAACGATAGTAATTTTTTTATGCGCCGCTTTGTGTCACGTGATACCGTGGGCGATAAAGTTAAAAATTAACGTGGCGCAGGGGCGGAATCGCGTCTCCCTCGAATTTTCCATCCGCGAGCGCATCTCAGATAATGTGTACTTATCATCACGAGAGTGGCACCTCGCAATCTCCCGCGGAAGTCCCTGGTGGACCGTCGCGGTATGCAAACAAGGGCAAGATAGGTCGAAAAAGCGGGAGAGAACCGCCGCCGGGCGCGGCAGCGACGATGGTGGACGTCTGCGACGAGGGGAGCCCGAGGTGGCTCCGCCGTCGGGCGCGGTGCAGCGGGGAGTGTTACTAATTGGAGGGGCACCGAGGGGAGGAAACCTTGTTATCTCTTAATTGCTACGACCCTCCGCGCTGTTTTGCATCGATAAGGAGCGCGAGTCGAACCGGCGTTTGTTTCGCGGACCGTGTCGTTGCGCTTATCGATCTGACTCCTCGACAGGATTATTCAGCGGGATCTAACGATTCTCGACCTTTAACTCCCGTTACCGCTTCTTCTTTTCGTGCCCTCGCAATGTGATCGCGTGACAGCTAATTCTCATGGTCTTTTCCTTCTTCTTCATTTTGAAAATAATTTGAAAAATTACATAGCTTCTTTATAAAAGATTTCCATAGATAAGATGGATACAGTTCATTAATTTTTTTTAGTGTATCATCTTCATCATAAGATTACGGGTTTTATTAAACACAACATACTTCTTTCTTTATAATGCTCATTTTTAAATATATCCCGCGATTAGCTTCGTGGGAAATGGAGTACCTAAAGCGATTCTTAAGATCTACGGGGTACATCTAAAAATAGTTAACTCCGTAAAAGATTGTATCGGGCGCTGTAATCCCGATCCATCGATACGCCACGCGGGAAGTAATACGCGATTCCGTGCACGAAACGAAATCCGGGGAGCCGGATCGTAACGAGTTCGATTATCCTGGCGCGGCATGAGTCAGTCGTTCCTGTCCTGTTCCTGCAGCTACCTCCGCAGAGCGCGACGCACGCCCTCCGTTTCATTCCGCCCTCCGTATAACGGGTGTCCGGATTCCCAGGAGGTTTTCCGCCCCCTTTTCAAGCCTCATTGCTATGCACCGCTCGAAACTCCGCTAACGACCTTATACACCCCCGCGACCCGCGACCTCGTCACCCCTCCAAGGCCATCTCGCACTACGATTTTCGTACCCGAGATCGCCTTCCGCTCGCGCGCGCGCGCGCGACCGCCACCGAGGCCCTTTGATCGCGACGCGACAAAGTTCGCGAGTCGTTCAAGAACTCGCGTGGATGAATTTCTTGACGCGTGCGCGAACATAGCGGAACTCCATTTATCAGAATAATATGATGGGAAAGTTTCTCTTCTAAGGGAAGCTTTTGGGGGATCGGTAGAATATTGGAGAAGTCGGAGGTAAGATAAAGTGACAGTTTGCAAAGTTGGAACGAATTCTGCGCGTCTCTATGTATGAAATTCTTAAATTTGTCATCGAATTGAATGTCACGTGCGTAGTTTTTCTTCAGGAATAGGTGGAACATCAATTATCGATACGATTATACAAATAAAATTTATTTTTTCTGATAAGAAACTCGAAGGGAAGCGATTGCGCGACAATTTGCTAATCTCTCATTTTTTCAAAAATGTTAGTTATTACAGTATTGTTCTCAAGAATATTTCTATTTTAACAAACTAAATTAAAGTATTACAACTACTCAAAGAAGCATCTATGACAAAATGGCTGGTCTAAGGGCTAATGAGTCTACAAAACACGCGAATCTACTAAAAAGAGAATAAAGTCTATCACAGGGTGACAGAGTGAGTCTCTCTTTTTCTCTCTTTCGTGCGTTCTCTCTCACCTCTCTCTTGCTCTTACGTAAACTCGCCGGAAACACTCAGGCTGAAGGACGAGGGTGTTCGGATCGCAAAGTTGGTCTTGTTAGGCCTGCAAAAGGGGATTCCGCTCAACCAACCGTGCTAGCCTTAAGGGCCCTTACTTCACCAGAGGCACGCTTCGTTTCTCGATTGATTCTTTATTTTACAATCGCCGTGGCCCCGCAAAGGGCAACGAATACACGGCCGAGTAAGGGCGCAGGACACGCTTGCCGTCCGTGACCCTTTCCGTCTGCCAATTTCCGGTCGCCCTATGTCATCGTTTTCCACGTCGCCTCCTCGTCTCCGGTGATTCGGACGTTCCGTTATGCAATAGTAGTCAAAGTTTGTAATATCTTGAACTCTGGAATGGAGAGACTGAAATGGTCTCACAGAAATGTTTTGCTTCCATTAAACGTGTAATTGATAGCTTTACTGACGTCTCTTCCTTCTCTATCTTCTTCTTTCATTAGCATAAAAAATATAGTTTATATCAATCAATTGCAATAGTTTTAACAAAGATATTATAGATGTAAAATATATAAAATTATTATAATAATTTAACTGTTAGTTAGCTTACCAAGAAGTTGGATAAATCGGCCTTAAGTCTATGTCTATCTCTCACTGCTCATCGCACGTAATTTATTTCAATCTTCTTTCTTGTCGCTCGCAGTAATCACCTATTTCCGTTCGATTTGCAGAAGGAGGAGGCTCTACCGAGTCTTCCGGTTCCGGACCTCGAGACGACCTTGCAGAAATACTTGGCGCAGGTCGAAGCCATCACGCCGAACCATCTGGAAAAGACTCGAAGCTTGGTACGAGCCTTTCTTTCGGGTCCTGGACCGAAACTCCAACAACGTCTCCTAGAACGTAGACAAAAAACAACCAACTGGGTGAGTAATCTCGCACATCTCGCATAAACATTATCCAAGTACGATCGCTGGAAGCAAATTTTTTTTTTATATGCAACTTTAACCCTTTAAGAATGAATAAAAATATATTTTCGTTCGTGGTATTGAAGAAGATGTTGATTCACTTCAGAAGAAAATTGCGTTTAAATTATATTGTCACGATGCTTTTCGCGGATTTACGTATTACGGAACTTCTTTTGTAAGCCGCCAACGTATACCAAGATCTTGTCTACTTCTCTATTCCGTAACAGCGCCGAGAAGACATTGACTCTGCCGGGAAGCCGAGTCAGACGGCGTAATCCGTAATACGGCCGTCGCTTTAAAACGGGGGTCTGTCGCGAAAAGGAAAAAAAAAAAGAAAACCGCGGTGTGTCACGGTCATGGGGATTGAACGGAGATCCTCTCCGCATCTAAGTGGCACAACACCATTTTCGTTTCAAGCCGCGATGCCTCGGGAGAATTTGCTTCTACACAGGGTGTTCGCTTATCGTTTCATCGATCGAAACATCAACGAAAATGAGCACGGTTCCGATGTTCATATAATATAGAACAAATTCAAATAGAAACAGTTTGAAAAGCTAAACAAGACCTTTAAGTAACGTTTGAAGATTTTAGAGAAAATGTTTTGAGAACATAAGTTTTAAGATGATGCAGCATTAATATAATCGTTATAGCGATTAAAAAAAGAAAACTGTAGATTTGTCAAAATTTCCCTTATTTCCTAATTTTTTCAAAACTAAAAAATTATTAACATATTTTATCCTTTTTTTATACATATATATGTATAACTAAAGTTTCTTCTTTGAAAACTCAATTACTTTTTTAACAGAATTTATATTAAATTTTATAATTTAAAAACTAATGAACACAGAGACATAATTTTTCTACAAACTCTCTTTAATAAATTCTAAAATTTAGAATAAAATTTAAATTAGCTTTTTACGCGTGTACAGATATGGATAAATTTTCTTGCACAAATCCTATTTTAAAATTAGGAAAAGTAAGAGGCCAATTGTTGAAATTAAAATTTATATATAGGGGAAGAGGTACAGTGATCGACAAGGGCAGAGTGATTGACATCCTGTTATATTCTTACCTATAGCAGACTAACTACTCATTGCACGATTAATTTCCAGGTACTAAAGAAGTTCTTCTCTTCTTGGAAGTTAATCGCACGATGAGCAGTTAGTCTGCTATGGGAAAAAATATAATAGGATGTCAATCACTCTGCCCCTGTCGATCACTGTACCTCTTCCCCTATATTAATTTGCCTACACAATTTTATTTAAAAAAAAAATTATATACAAGATCCAGAATAAAAGAATAAATTCCAACAAGGAATAAAATTAGAAGTATCGTGTTTTACTTGTATATCACGCTTCTATTGTGACAATACCTAAATCCTGTCATTACAAAGATTCTCATTCTTTGTGACAGGAAATATCATTCTACGTATTAAACGTACGAATAAGTAAACACCCCGTATATTCCAAGCGAGCATCTGGAAAGGTCCGGAGACGGAGTTCGAGTATCCGCGCACGAGAGTTCCCCGTGACTTTTGCCGTTCCCCCTCATCCCGTACGGTCGCTCCCGTGGGATTCCCGGTTCGATGCATGCGCCGGCTATAAGCCACCCCCTCGTCGGCCCTCGAGCCCCCCCGTGGCACATAAATAAATAAATAAATGGATTTACGCGAGGGCCCCGGCGCCACCCGTCTCCCCGCGCGTCATTCCTCTCCTGCAACGCACCGGTGAAAGGGGATGGACGTAAGGGTCGTCTGGACCTGTACCGGAACAATGCAAATATTGCCAGAGGAATGAGGACGAGGAGGGGCGACACGCGGAGGCGCGTTGTAGGAGATTGTCGGGCGAAGAGGAACCACTATTAACACTGACACTGACTATACTATCAATCGAATATGCAAACATGCGCTTTACTCGAATTCGGATTTACGGGTTCGAAATGCGTTCGTTTTCGTATTTCCGGGAGGATTTGTCATCATCAATGTGTATTAAAAAGACGGTAATGGCACATGTCAGGTAGACCTATACGTAGCATAGCAGTCGTGCGCAACGCGCGCACATTCTATTTTCAGTACAAAATAACATTAGGGGGCAAGAGAAGCACGTCACGGATTTACATTCTATACATAGCCGTTGAGAAGAGACGAATTGCGACGATCAAATATTTACGGACAACGTTACGCTTCGAGTAAAGACTCGACTCTGGATGGCGGGCACAAATGTGTTTATTTTTGCATTTTTCAGCGAAAGTTTGTGCTCGGTATATAAAATATCTCCGCGCGAAGATGTAAAGGATTACGTGGGTTTTGTAAAATTTCCATGACAAAACGAACCACGACAACGACGATATATCGGAACGGATTATAAGTATAAGATTGATATATTTTCGGGCAATTCGTCTCTATTTCTGCAAGACTTATTTTATATTTATCTTGTATATCCATGTCCATCACTTACTTGTATATAGGTATTCAATATAAAACATTATAAACGTCTGGCAATTAGTTGCTTCGAAATTTCTCTTCTCTCATCGGAAGATATCTTCCTAATGCGACAGATTCCTTTTCACCACATCTCACATAAATTTTCTTGAACGCTTTAATATATCCGTTACAAGGCAGATTAATTCACCGCAATTTTATCTCCGAGGAACACATTTATCGCGCGGCGCGATAATGCCACCCTCTCTTCTGTCCCTTTCAGCGGTCTTCCGCAGAACCACCTTTATTTCTTACTCTTCTGAGAGAGCACGAGCTATCTTTCTTCCCGCTCTTTCTCTCTCACGTAATTTTTCTAATTTAGCCGAACGGCCCCATTCAGCATTGAACGGCAGGCGTTCGAGACTCGGGTCGCACAATCGCCCGTCCGGGTTTTCGATTTGCCGGCATACATCCGAAGATACATTTTCGTTTCTCGTTTCTTTAAGGGTCGACCTCTCGCACTCCCGCCCCGCCGCTCCCCGTGTGCCGAGAAAAGTGTCGCGAAAAGCCAGACTGAAAGCAATTTTCTCACCAGCGGCGGCTGTCGCACGAATTGCCGCCGCTCCTTCGATGCTTTCCCTTTCTCGCTATCTCTTCATTCATCTGATCGATGGGAATGCCCAGCATTATCCGGTTACGCGTCCCGAGATGACGCGCCGTCTTGTAAAAGCGAGCGCCGGTCAATTGAGAGACTTGTCGACAAAATTACTCTAATCTTTCCGGAAATACATTGAGAGAAAAATATAATTACTTTTGGACCCAACCACAATTTTATAATATTTCTAATGATAATTATGTTAACATAATGATGCATATAGTTAAGTTAATCATATTTCGTGTTAGAAACATTATAAAATTGTGGTTGGGTCCAAAAGTAACTATTATTTTTCACTTACAATTAGTGTAATATCAAATTCTACATACCTATATTAAAATTTACGTTATGAGAAAAAATTTTATTTGTAATTCCACATTATTAGATGTGCATTACTTTGACTAGCATTGATGAATCCACCTGGGCGTAAATCTTCATCTCTTCATCCCCGCTACATCCCCTTTAATCCCACACTGAGAGAAAAATATAGTTACTTTTGGCCTCAGTCATAATTTTATAACATTTCTAACACGAAATATGATTAACTGAACTATATACATCATTATGTTAATCATAATTATCGTTAAAAGTATTATAAAATTGTGATTAAGGCCAGAAGTAACTATATTTTTCTCTCAATGCAATATTCTTTCCGCGTTTGTTCTCCGTTGATAGTCGTCGGCTTCCCTGGGTGAGAAAGGTATGAAAACGTTAGTGGAGCGCAGGGGTGGCCGAACCTAAAACCTCGAGCCGGGTTGTGCGCTTCACGGTCGTTTCGGGCACGGTCGCGGGCGAGTCGCGATGACGACGGTAAGCTAATATTACGGTGCCCCGCGGCGAACTGGAAAATCTCATTGGGGCCTCCATTATTCATCCGCAAGCCCGAGCTCGCCGACCCCCTTCATTCGTTCGTTCGTTCGTTCGTTTCGTCGGTCCGTCTGTCCGTTTGTCGCTTCATAGTTTCCGCGGTGATAAATTCAATTCGAATTACAAACGCCCGGAATTAATCCTCCCCGCCCCCATCCTCCGTCACACTCGACCTTTCCCGTGTTCTCCTCCGTCCGCAGTTCACCACCGACGCGACGGCTCAACGAGAACGATGCGATTAAACGCCTCGTGACTTTAGCGGAATGAGTCGCCTGTGAATTCGCAGAGATCTTCCGGAAACTAATTTTGCATCTCGTTTCAACTAAAATTCTTCCGCGAAGAAAGATAACACAGTGTCTCGCAATTATCTTTTGAATAGACGTTCTTTTTAAAAAGAAATAACACATTAAGCCGTAAATTTAGAAATTTGTATACACGAATTTGCATGTTATTATAATAAAGATATGCAATCTCGTTATTACGACACGTTGTTTAATCTCTATCTCTGAAGATTAACTTGCCGAGGAAAAAATTAAAAGTGCTTGAAATTCTTTCTTATTAAAAAGAAAATATAATGCAAATTAATAAAAGATATTTATTATTAGAAATAATATAATAAAAATAAGACAGCAAAATAAGTGCAGCACAAATTATTCCGACAAAATTTAGATTTAAAAAATTACCCTATAAAAAGGAAAAAGAAAAAAATAATTTTTAATTGTCTTTTTAGTAAAATTTCACATACAAGATATTACAATTATAATATCTTGGTAATATCTGCATCAAGAGTAATATTGATCAATAATACGTACATATTTAAGTGCGTGCGAAAGTAACGCGGTCGCCTGCCGCAAAAAGGATTAAAGTAGATGTATCCTCCCCAAGAGGGAGAAATAAACAGATAGGATGGAAGCAGGTGGATACCGACCAGAAATATCGCGAACACGTGCAAATGGCCGCGTGTCGGGACTCAGAAGGGATCTTCTTCTGCGGGGAACCGACAAAGTCTCATCCCCAAAAGCTGAGAAAAGAGTGAAGTAGTACGGAAAGGAAAAGCAATAAACTTTTATGGCCGTAAGCTCTCACTTGCGCGGACGGTCGTGTCTACTCGCGAGCACATCTAAAATTTTGAGAGGAATATAATTTCATTTCTACACTTCGTAAAATTGTTGCAGAGAAAGATATCTTTATCAGCGACCCAGGAGATTTAATGGCTCGATATTTACTTTGTAAATATCGAGGACAGAGATTAAAAGTAAGAAAGTCTTTTTCAAATTTATTTTACTGTCGTGCATAAAAATGTTTTATATACCTTAAAAATGCATGTCGCGCTCTACCATATACAAAGAAGGATAAGAGATTGAATAATAAATCCGAGTTGAAAATATTTGTTCACTGCGCTCGCAAATGTCATCATTCTTTAATATTTTAGAAGAGAATAAAGCGTTTCAAAATCTGTTTAAATATTCTATTTTTTTTTATTTTATAAACGCATCTTTTATTTAAAATTTGATAAGAGAAATGATACTGTGTAACCATTTAATTTACATAAAAATTCTATGGTAAAAAATCTCTTGATTCTTTTCGCAATTCTCTTGATAGTTTAAAGAGACCTTCTCTGATTCTACAAAGTCTATGCAAGTATTTGTTACATCCACTTTCCGCGATAAGAACGCGGAATTGGTGTCAAACTGAACAATCGAGGAAAAGAGAAAACTTTTCCTAGGGAAAAACACGAAAAGGAGAAACCGGCTGATCCCGCGAAGCCGTGCGTTTACTGTAACGAGCGGATCGAAAGCTAAACCGAGCCGGCGCTTTTTCGAAAGAGGGATGTCCCCGCCCCGAAGTACGTAACTTTTCTTATGAATCCCTGCGGACAGGAGAGAAAACGCGGGGGTGAACGAGGGTGGCCGTTTTATTCCGCGATTCACCAGAAGCGCGCCAGAAGAAGGGATTCGCCTCGCGTAAAAAGAAAATATTTCTCGTCGACACGCGAGAAGCGATACAAAGGATCCTAGTTGCGCTTTCTTCCTTCCTTCCTTCCTTCCGCCACGTTTCGCTTCCCTTTTTTTCTATTTTGGGTCTTGCTTCAAGGATCTCTCGGTGTGACGGGCGATAAAGTTGAAGCCTGGACTGAATCGATATACCACCGGGATGTATGTTCTTCTTTTTTTACCTCGTACCTTGATGGCCAGCATTTGATTTTTTCTTTTTGATGGACGCATTTTGTTTCCTTGTCTCTGGAAACCTTCGATCTCAATTAAACGTACACTGCTTTAGATTTCGTTAATTAATTATTATGTATTGACGAGAGATGCATAACTCACAAACAGAAGTAATAACAAAAATTACAAATATTTATTTAACAGTTAAATTTATGATAAAAAATGATAAGTGTTAATCAGCAGAAAATCACAGGACAGTTATCCCATTATCACTATTACTGCTCTTAGACACGCCGAAGTATCTTATTTGCAATAAACATCGATTTAAAGAGTGAGTGTAAGAATAAGTAAGAAAACAAAATTATTGCTTATGTCCCATGTTATCGGAGGGTTCGAAAAGATTAAGGACGTTTTCACGCTTTCGAGCCACTCAGGTATCGACGATGCTCGAGGTTGAACGTGATTACTGTCACGCAATCTTGCGTTGTAAACTGCGGCAGATAAATATACAAGGTGTTGGAGAACTACGACACTTTTTCTCAGCGCTACATAATTAAATTATCGATTGAATTAGAAAAATTATTGCAAGTTGAGCCAACTAAGCTTCAAAAACGTAACTAGATGATAAAATTTAATTTCTCTATAGATAATCTCAAATGAATTTTTATTAAATATTTTTATCGCGTTTAGTTTTCAAAATACATAATGTATAATAATGAAACTTTTACCAAAGTCACACAATGATGACTATTTCGCAGGTAAATTCCTCGAAAATTCGTCAAGCGGCTTGTGATTAAGTGAAAGTACGCAACTTTCGATACATCCCGTATATGCTAGATGGTAATATACACGGCATTGCATCTTCATAAATAGCTGCTGGCTTGACACGTTTGAAGATAAGCATATACACGCGTCACGCTTTAAGATGCGAAGATGTAACCTGCGGCATGACCGTGCCTCTCTTGTGGTTTTCGTGCCATAATGTCATCAGATATAATATATCCTGCATAAATTAGAAGATTAATTAGCCTTGCCAATGATTTTATTCATCAAAAATTCCAATGCTAATTAACAAGCAGTGATTTAATTTGAACAATTATGTCTTTAGAAAATCTTCAATTTATCATCGATAAAATCCCTGGAAAGAAGAATAGACAAAATATCTGTTATGAACATTTCAAAAGATCGTATTGGTAAGAAAGAAATTAAAAAGTTAAATTGAATAAATTAAATTTAATTAAATTACGTTATTTAAATAAATTGTCGTATATTAATGGATCTAAAATACGAAAGACACGCTCGACATGGATAATCCGTGTTCGCGAACAATCGCATATCCCTTGGACGGTGTCACAGCATCGCACTTGCTAGCCACTTGGCGTAATCTTGGCAATTTAAATGTTTGTCCCCGACACGCAGGTCCGCCATGGGACCGTATCGCGTATCGTTCGGCTTAGGGACGCGCGGTAATCCCTTGTTGAAACAGTGCTAAGCCCTTACGGATTGTCTGCGGGATCGCTACGGCGATACGACGACGAACGACCTATCCGGAGGGCGGCGAACCCCTATCCGATGTTTTCGCTCTCGCGGTTTGTCCTATTCGCTTCGTCTTTTATTGCTGCTGGCTCGTTAACCGCGCTTCGCGCGGATATTCATTCCGTTTCAACTTAAAATCGCGATATGTATTTATTCGAAAATCAGTGGGAAATATGCTCCGTGGTGAGCCATGCCGTGAAACAAAATTTGTACATTGTACTTTTATTCTACCTCTTTTCTATCTGTCTCTCGATTCTCGAGGAATGATAAAGCGGAATGGAAACGAGCCCGGGAGACACAAACGACCGGCGGGCGCAAAGCGAGTGCCATTCGCGAAATTGGCATATCGCCGATATATCCGATTCGCAGTGGATAAATCGTTCCCGCGCGAATAAGGGATGCACGAAGCCAATCTCACACGGGAGATTCACGACGCACGACGGACAGTAATACGGGGCAGAGGTGAATGACTCAATGATCCCAAAAGATCCGCAAATCTAATTCGACAAGAAATACCACAAAGCGATGATTTCGAAGAGATTCGGTCGGATTTATTTCGTAAATTTATGTATATCAGAAAGATATGTTTTTGTGTATACATTAACAATTTAAAAATTTATATAACCAAGAATCTCATTTTGGTTTCTTACTAATAATAGACAAAAAATGCAAGCTTTATAAATTTAACGAATTATAAGTCCGAATTAAGAGCTAATCAAGAATATGAGGTAAAACTAATCGATGAACAAAATTCGTAAAATTTCGACGATTTAAACTAGAAGAAAATAGGAAGAATGTATGCGAATTGCATATAATATTTTTCACTGCAAAATAATTGTACGGAAATTGGCGGAAATAAGCCGAGTGCAATTAATTATTTGCACATGTAAAACTTGAGGCTATTTCAACAACAATCTCGCTGTCGTTTGCGGTGAAGCTGATTAAGTCGGGAAAATCGTCCTTTACTCAAAAGAGCATTCGTCAGGCTGTGCGAGAGATCCGGGATCCTCTCAGCGCACAACGTCTCCTCTTATATTCCAGGAGCACTTAAGAGCGCAAATATTTATGGTATCTTCCAGTCTCGAGCGAAAAACAAAACCTTCCTTCCCGGAGAAGAAGACGAACACCAGGGAGAAGAGGAATCTGTCTCTTCCTCTCTTTTTCTTCTCTCTCTTTCTTTCTCATCGAGCAGATATACCCAGTGGGATTAACCTTTAATTCTATCCCGTCTCGACAGCCCCTTTTTCGTCCTTGAAGAAGGGTCCTCAGCGTGCGTATCAAATCCTCTCGACGTGGGCCAGGAACAAGACCGAAATGAAATTTTCGAAATGACTTGACGAGCGGCTTGGCTTACAAGATTGGCTGCTTTTGCCACGTCGCCGGAGAGGATATTACAAGCCGAGAAGAGGAATAAGACAATATCTATTTTAAACAAAGAATATAATTCTAAAAGGTGACAGTATTTGCGACGGATAATCAAAATTATTTTGGAAGAATTTGACGAATGATAAATTCGTCACGTGATAAATTGATTACTCGTGCGAAGATAATTCAATTCTTAATAAATGCTGTGCAAAATACAGTTTAAAAGGGACGGTTTTTGTGAAAAATGCACAATTTATTGTTGCTAATTTATTATCGCCCGATGATTCGAATTTTAAGAAATTACGATCTATAAAGTCTCAATTTAAAGGTTTTTTCGTTGTCACGCGACGCGGATTCGAGGGATAGACTTGTGCGACCACAGTCGGAGAAATCGTTCCCGAGTTCGGGCGCGTACATGCAAGAAGGGGCGACGGCGGCAGGGCAGGCCAGGTGGATCGATCGCAGGTTGCTTCCGGCGGTCCATAAACCTTTACGAGCCACCGTGCACGCGCGAGCTCCTGCCCTTAGCCGGAGAAAGGAAGAACTTGGGTATAACGTAACGCACGCGGAGAGTTTCCAGGCGGCGGTTGTTTAATTTCGTTCGCACACACAGCAACATCCTTCCGCAGCGTTGCGGCAGCGGTTCTACTTTCGAAATCTCTCCGTGGCGGATGGTAATTAAATACCCAATGAACGCCTTTGGGAAAATTCAGACTCGCGTAACGCAACTCGTTAGAATTCAGAAAAGAGTCGGTCGTCGTTACTTTCACGCAGGGCAGCGTGACTTCGTCACGGTTTGGATAAAACGAAGGCTCTCGCGAGCACGTCGAGGAAACGCCGGAGTTGCGCTAAGTTGCGACATTATTAGAACAGCGATAATTCTGTCGTGAGTTTAATTTTCGACGACGGAAAACGAGGGATTTTATTCTGCACGAGTCTTCTGAAAAGGCTAGAATGTCCAGAATTTTACACATCATCTACTAGATATAAATAATTTCATTAATTGATTACTGAGTACTGAAAAAGAAAATTTTAGTTAGATTAAAGCTGTTATTTATATTTATTTGTTAAATTATATTGTTCATTTTCTTAAATTATGAAAAAGTATTTGTAACTTTCAGCAATATCATAAAAACCAAAATTGCTATGTCATTCGGAGGAAAAATCCACGTATCTACGTAATGTACTCAAAACTTGAAGAGTAACTACTCTTCAAGTCCAAAGTTCTCCCTTCTTGTAACGCAAGCGAAACTTGGAGTATATTACCGAGTCATTATTTCGTCGACCGTGCGGAGACACGTGTCGTCCATGGGGAGGTGAAGGAACGAGGGATTGACCCCGGGACGAAAGAGTGTTCGATGTGGTGATGTGCAGGCTCGGGTTCTCGCGGAGAGGTATCCTCGACGGTGACGATGAGAGTGCGCAGAATCCGGGGTAACGATTGCAGGCAGGAGAGCCACCGAAGGCGGCCATAGCGCACGCAGGTAAGGCGAGGTAAGGCTCCTAATTTGGGTCACCGCGACCTCGTCCCAAAGGCCGGACTTGCTAGAGGTTACGACCCGCTTAAACAGCCGGATCGATTCGCATCGACCGACTTGCTAGCGCGAGCCAGCCGGCCGCCTTTATCTTCGGCGTGTACCGGCGTGATTTCGGATCGAAACTGGAGCCGCAGCATCGTGATCTCCATCGTGGCTTCGGGCGAGATAACACAGGGCTGTACGATACGCTGAGAACATTCCCGGCCCGTGTCTTCGTGGCTGAATAGGTCTCTCTAATGTCAGTCTCGTGTTACTCGAGCAAGAAGTTGAAATCGAATCGACCGTAACATTGAAGGGATTTCGCTTCGTTCTTCATTTATGCTCATGATGACGTATGATTTTTATACTGTGTTCTTTCAGAATAATAGGTGCTTCTACGCTTGCTACATACATTTCCATCTGATCTTCCCGCGCGATAACAAAATTGATGCATCTTTTCACAAGTCAAAATGGAAGAAGAAGATAATAGAAGAGCTTGAAATTCTTGTTTCAAAAACTCTCTGAATCAAGACGTTGCATCTTCTTCAATGCCTGTCAATTAGTGCAAGATGAACAATGATCTTCATTGTGAAAGAACATTAATCGTGAAAATCATGAAGCGTATAAAAGGAAGACTCGCAAAGTTCGAGCGACGGCGAAACTTACCGAGCTTACGAATCTGCGAACGGCAAAGTCTCCCTGAATCCGCAAAGCGCCTAACTAAAAGCCCAACTACACCCCGCCAGGGGTTTCCCCTTCGTACACACGCACCTTTCTTTCTTCTTCACGTGGAGAAAGAAACGTACAAGAGAAGGCAGAGAAAGAGGGACGGTAAAAGGAAATTAATTCGAGATTTTCCAAGACCACGGAGGGGTGAGGACCCCCCCCCTCCTCAAGATTGAGAACATACGCTTAGTTAATCCTCGCGATCGCGAGGAACTTTTTTTGATCCCGTTTTCCTCGCGGATCAACGGATCCTACGTGCACGCGGTATCCGTCGAAGTCTCCTCGTCGAGGTCTCCGCAATCCGGCTTCCTATTCCTACGGCCGGGATCGATCCTGGCTTCCGACTGCGAAGGATGCCCATGAATCTTCCATGATGAATCGCTATAAGCTACACAAAGCTGGGGAAAGAACTTTCTGTCGGTATTCTTAATAATTCGGGACAAATCGGATTGTCAAACATTTATTTACATTCGCAGAAAATGTTATTCAGTTTGTTAAAAAAGTTATTCGCATCAGTAGGTAAAATTCCTTCTCAAAACTGCGATTAACTTTTCGCAAAGAATTAAAAATTTACCAATTGTAGAATATGAATGAGAGTAATTTTACTCGAAAATAATTAATTGCTTTGCCTCTGAATTTTCTCAGACGAATAATTATCGAAAGTTATGTAAGCAGCTTGATAGATGGGATCTTTACAATAATGAAGATTTAAGTACCTTTCCATTTAAATGGAGAAGAAAATGAGATTACACTCCCGATATAAATGATAGGCAATTACTCAGCCGAGTTCCTCGTTCGATTATCTCATGGCGGAGACAAAGAATCGGAACTAACCGTAATCGCCGGTATTTTCGTAGCGACAAAACGCGATTCCCACATAATTAACGCTTTCGCGGCCGCGATAACTCGCGAAGTGTGTTCGCATGGCGAAATGCATTATGCATGCGCCACGTACGTATGTACACACGTCGATCTGCGAGCGCAACAAAGAGCTAACAGGAAAATAAGAGCCCTGGGCTCATTACTCGCTACATTAGTCCATTAGACGAGGCGCATGGACGAGGTGATGTTTATCCCGGAGAGATAAACTAGCACACGCTTTGCAAAACTCTCCGCGTATTAGCGTCACGATCATCTATATTAATTCAATTTGGCATTCTAAATATATATTTAACGCAATAACAGCTTTAAATTTTCCCAGATTGTTTCCGGAGATCCACGAAGGCATCGCACGGATCTTTTGCAAGCCTGTTCCGTATGCATTGTATTCGATAATTGACTACATAACGCCACGAAAATATGTCAAGTTAATTATACCGAGCTAAAATGGCGTAATTAATTTTGCAATTCGTTTCGCGTTTCAACAGATCAGAAGAGAGATTGATTTTTGAGTCGCACCGCCATGTTTGTTGTCAGCGGGATACGCTAATGGAAATTTGAACAAAATCCGGGCGTCGTTGTCTCACTGGACAACAATTGGTCACAATTGCAACGCGGAATTTGTTTAACGGAAAATTAAACGAATTCGCCGTTCCGTTTCGGTTGCGGTCGCACATTGTAATCGACGTCGCAGGATTCGAGCCGAATGTCTAATCAAGCGATTTGGAATTAATAATACCGCGCTCAGCGGCGTAGCGGATACAGCCTGTAATTAACTATCGCCAAATCGCCCTCGGGTCGGTTTCTCTCTGTGCGGTTGCGAGCCTCGGCCTCTTCCATGCAGCCAATAATGTTAATATTATCCGGCTTAATGTTAACAATACCCGGATTGACGTGCGCGTGCACGCTAGAACGATCCAGCCTCACCTTCGCGCGATCTCTACACGAATTGTAACGCTTTGCGGAACGCAACTCGTTGCTGCGCGGACCGTATACGTGAATTTTCAATTACATTTTGCAATTAAGGTGCTACGTAAACGGTAACGCCGACGTTAGCATGTCGAGCAGATCGCGAGTACACAGTCATAAGCGAGAATTGCTCGTGCGACAAAACGTATTCCGGGGACGACGGGACGAAATTGCATCCGCGATTGCAATACAACGCTGGTCCCGCTGCGTAATCCCTTTCCCAACGAGAAATGCTTTCCTCGAATGCGCGTAACGCTCGCGGCCTTTCCCTCCAGGCTGCTCATTTCTAAACATGCAAAGTCGCCGCGTATCGGTTACAAGGAATTCTGAAAGCTTTATGAGCAGGTATATTACGGGCCATGATATATTTAACGCTAAACGTAAATCGCCCGGTTCCCCTTTCGTGCTGACATTGATCGCACTCGAAATGTGCGCAGAAGTCTCCCGGGTCTGCCGTTCCAAAAGCGTTGTAAAAATCTACAATTCTGCAGAGAACGGCATCGATCACTACGTCCCGATACGTTATGCTCGCGTCGAAAATAAAAGTCACCGCGCGGAGGATCGCCGAGTTTCACATCGTTTAACATCGCGA
This sequence comes from Tetramorium simillimum, assembly GCA_011636635.1. NCBI lineage: Eukaryota > Metazoa > Arthropoda > Insecta > Hymenoptera > Formicidae > Tetramorium > Tetramorium simillimum. Next base: position 19,461 of record VBVQ01000265.1, on the reverse strand, counting down.
ATTTAAATTAAAATATCGACGTCCGCATGTTAGCTCTCCTTAACGTGTCGCATTTCAGCGGGATGCAACGTGTGCAGTTTTACCGTTCCGGATCGATCGCGTCACAGCGGAGGGATGTGTTTCTTCATTGTTTTTTTTTTCTAATTTCATCGCGCGGGGAGCTTCCCTACCTGCGGGACGCGACCGTGTGTACCGAAGGGATGAAGCGAGAGGTGTCCATCGATTTGAAAGCGCGCATAAGAGTTCTTCCCCCTGACCCGACCCCGTCGCGTCGTTTTCACCGTGGCTAATGAAGTATCGCGTTAAACGGGGGAAACTCGATACACCGTGTACACTCGCCGCACGAGTTGTCTGAAATACGAGCGGCCTCGTGCCGTCGAGGAAACTGCCGGTGTCGGGGTTCGCCAAATTTTCGCGAGGCTCAGCGATATAGAACGGTGCGAGAACGACCGAAAAGGTGTACGGACAGATCGGGATTGTCGGGCGACTTCCGCAGGCGCTATTTTCAACAAACACGAGAGAAAAATACAGTTACTTTTGGTATCAACCACAATTTTATAACATTTTTAACAATAATTATGGTTAACATAACGATGCATACAGTTAAGTTAATCAATATTTTTAGTTAGAAATACTATAAAATTGTGATTGAGGCCAAAAATAACTATATTTTTCTCTCAGTAAATATGGAACATTCAGCTTGTTACACAAACTAAACAATACACTGTAAACTCCTATGGGTTGCCACTGCTTCTACTCAATATTCAGTTAATTTGACTAAAACAATGAGATAAAATTGGCCTTACTCAATATGTTATTAATTTATCTAATTTAACTTCCATGTTAGTCGAAATTTTACCTTTCTTTTAGACAATTAATGAAACAAAAAATTAATGAAACATTAAGTAGGAGTAATGGCGATCCTAAATTGAGTATAATTTGAATATAATTTGACACTATGAGTTTAACAGTGCATAAAGCATGAAACATTTGCATGCTTGCATTATCGATAATTGGAATAGAATATCGTTTCAACTACGACCAGTGACTAAAATAACATGCCTTAGAAGCAATTAAAAACATTCGGGCGCGTGTGCTTTACTCATTAATGTCACATAGCGCGTGTTTCGCGTCGCGTTACCCACCACTGCAGGGGATAATTTATATAGATATAATTTATATACACGAGCGTTACACAACGTCAAAAGTATTTCAAGTGCGCGTGGTGGTCGAAATAGATCGGGGTGCGATTTTAATTTTAAACAACGCGTGCACCGTTACGCGACATCCGCAGGTACCGACGCGTGGGGTACGCGTGCGGTGACGGCGGCGGCGGCGCCCGCACGCGAGCACGGAAGCGAGACGCGGCCGGACACGCACGGCCGTGCCTCGACGGGTGGTCGATAACGCCGCGTTTGCGCCGACCCGGCGTAGGAGGACGCGGCGGTGAGCGAAAGGGAGCGAGAAGGATACTGGGCGCGGAGAGAGAAGGCGAGAGAGAAAGAGAGAGAGAGAGAGACACACAGAGGGTGAAAGCGATGAGGGGAAAGGGCGAGGAGCCGACGAGAGAATTCGAGCTGCCCGATGGTAGCTCTTGCTCAGCTCGCTCGCTCGTTCGCTCGCTCGCCTTGTGCGCCTTCCGGCTCCTGTTGAAATCTCCGTAACTCGACACCCTCCCCGAATGCCGAACTTCAACCGAGCGGGGTTGATGTCTCCAGCAGTCACGCGGTGCATCTCGAAAGGGGGTGGATCTTACGACGCTGCTTTCGAGACTTCAATTTCTTGTGGGTTTCTTCGATAGATTTGGCTTTTGCAACGGATATTCTTCCCTCTTCCAAATAATACTAATTATTAAGGCTGTTTTCCAGCCTTAATGTTGAGGAAGGATGATCCCTTTTACCTTTGGATAGCTATATCTCGGATCTCAGCGTGCGATATTTTATTTAAGAGAGTAGCTATTTTTCTCTTTTTTAGCTGCGCGCGTGTAACTCATTCCTTTGTGATAAATGTCGTTAAGTTACACAGATGAGACAGTGTAATACTGTGTAATACTGTGTCCAACATAGTGTTCCATTATGACGCACTCTCATGAAAGAAAAACAAACGCCACCTAAGGCTGAGAAGAAAGCTATCCTAGGATTTAATTAAGTAATCCTCGCTCTTTATTAGGAGGTGCCAATGGGCACTTTCCTTGCAAGAACTTCATCGACGTTGTCAACCACTAGTTAATTCTCCATTTGGAACATGTATTATTGAATGTCTTACGAAAGACAGATTATAATATAACATTAATAAATAAAAAAATGACACAGAGAGATACACTGCGCGACACTGTAAAAAGCTAAGCACGAGCGTGTAAATATACAAATGTTACCAACTTTTCAAGAAATTTTATGTTTAACATGTGATAAGAGCTCTTCTTTCGCATATGTTTAACATAAAATAATTTAAATTTAATTAAAAAAATAAAGATATACAATAATACTTGTTATTAGCAGATTTAAGTTCTAATTGTTCCAACGAGAACCTTACACAGTGGAGCACAGTGTAACGTTGCGTGTCCCAGTTGGAAAACAGCCTAAATTATTGTGAATCGCGTTGCGTAGGTTACGCTTCGGCGATTCTCCGATAATTCGCCGCGTTAAGCTTTTAGTGTTTCCCGATTCGTATTTCGTAATGGCGAACAGTTTAATTCCTATAATTTCGCGTGCCTCCGCGAGAGAACCGGGAACACCTTTCGATTACACGACAGCGCAACAAAAGAGAGATCGTAGCCGTAATCATTACGGGACCTATTACCTGATAGCGTTATTACACGTCATTACACTGTCACATAGTGCCGCGATGTAATTACACGAGTATACAAACGCCAGCGAATGGTCCTAAGTTCTGCTCACGGCGCGTGACGCGACTGTGTCTCTCGATAAGGTAAACGGACCGCGAGAAAACGCGACAGGTCGATAAAAGCGACGAGGAGCGGAGGACAACCCTTGAGAATCGCGCAACGACTACGGCGAAGGACGAAAGTTCGCGGTAACCGGAACGATCGCGAAATTAGCCCCGTCACCGTCATCCGTCATCCTTGCTACAGCGGGACAAATCGTCTTTCTCAACCGCCCTCGTCTCCGGGATGAAACCGAATTCTCGACAAATTATTCGATTATACGCCGTGCACCCTTCGCGCAATTAATAACGTTAATAATGTTTGTTCGTGCGCGCGTAAGAGTACATGTGTTTGACGTCTTGCTAAAGATAAGCGGAGTAAAAGGAATCCTTAGGATTTACTCCGTGAAATTTCACATCGCTTGTCTTTAATCTTAATCAAGGATTGTTGTAACCTCTCGTTATTTCTTACGTTGGACCGATAAGCGGGAGGGAAAGGGAAAGACCAATTATAATCAAATCGCGCACTGAGAGAAAAATGTAGTTACTTTTTGCCTCGATCATAATTTTATAATATTTCTAACGCTAATTATGGTTAGAATGCATATGGTTGAGTTATTCATATTTATTGTTAGAAATATTATAAAATTATGGTTGAGGCCAAAAATAACTACACTGAGAATCCTACTTTGTTGTATGAACAAAAAGTGAGCAACAAAATTTTTCAAACAAAAAATTTTGTTAAATTTGGTTTGAAAAATTTGGTCGCTCACTTTTTGTTCATATAACAAAATAGGATTCTCAGTGTAGTACATTTTTCTCTCAGTGCATCTTCCTCGTGTTTTCGACGTCACAGGCGATTAAAGCATCTAAAGATATAGCTTGCTGTGAGTTTGCAGGAAACCTTTTGCTTTCTCAACGTAAAAGTCGTACTTCCGCGATGAAACTTTCACAGAAAAATTAGACGACGTTTGCCCGAGTGCGGAGATCTTCCGGCGAGCGACCCGCGAGCGCGATTTCGTGCGTAGGCACGATAAAAACAACGAGCGAGCGGCGCGAACCATCGCCCATCGAATGATGCATCGAGACGCTATTGCGCCAGCTGTTTCCTCATCGGGAACGACGCGAACGTAGATCTCCTCTCTCGTAATTCTGCCCGCGCGCTCGTTAAGCTCTCGCGTATCGCGCCATTACGCGCGATGAGCGCAGACACGCGGTGCCCAGACGTGTAGGAGTCCTGGCGCAATCCCCGAGGATTTTATTTCGCGAGATGCGGCCGCGCAATGAGCATCGTGCGAGAGATCATCGCGATGATGAATACCCGTTTCGTCGTACATGCACCGCTCGCGGTTAATTTTCCTTCCGCTTGCTAGCCACGGAATTTCTAGACCTCGTAGCATTTCGTCACCTTCACGGAAAAAAAAATGTTTTGCTATAACAACTAAAAATCATGCCAATTCAACAAATATACGGAGAACTAATTGTCTGTGTTACATTCGCCAATTGTCAGAACTGCATAAAATTGATGCTTCTAACTGACATAAATTACGTATGTAGAGCAGCAGATTTGTTGATATAGCAAAGACAATATGCTGCCAAAATTAATCTAAAGTATGATTTGAGATTTCTAATAAAATTTATTTATTAAGGTAACATATCTTTCTGCTATCATTATGTCAAAAAAATTTAGTATATTAACAGGTTCTATTCTATGTTCTATGAGCATACTAATAATTGTTTTTAAACATAATTCGTTTGCTACACCAACAAATCTGCTTATAACAGTTGCAAATATTAAGTTTACATAGCAAACTATAACCTTGCTGAATCAACAAAATCATTTTTTTCCGTGTTAGAATTACTCAGACCATCAATTAGACTGAAGAAGAAGAAGAATCCTTCAAATCGCGTCTAGTGACATTTTCGTCGAAAGGAAGACATATCACGTCAAATATTAGACTCAAAAATTAATGGGAAAAGAAGGATAAACCGCTGCACGCGCATCAAGCGTTAAAAATAATCAAGAAATGAAAATTATCAAGAAATGAAACGAATTAAAAAATCGTAAATTATCATCCTGTTTCCGAGAAATTGTCTTTTTATCGCAATGCTCATAAAGTTACGGATGAAATGTAACGTCATTCGTTTCTCGAAGCTCTCGCCGCGGAGCGAGACGTTATAACGAAACACTTCAGGAGAGATGCATAAGGAGATGCGACGATCGGCGAACGACGATTCGACGGGTAATCCATATTCCACGAGGATGCTCTAATGTACCGATCACGTGCGCCGGTGTCTCATTAATTCGCGGAGAACGGCGCGCATCGCGGAACACCGAATGCCGGTTTCGCAAGCATCCATCTCGCGGCCGAGTTGAGACCGCGTCGTGTCACTGATCCTGGAAGTCTTTCTCCACCGACATATGCAGGAGTCGTCGAGATTAATCGAAGAATAAAGTTCCCCTTCGGCTGTCCCTCTCTCTCTCTCTTTCTTCTGCTCCCGAAGCGCAATCCGCCCTTTTGCCTCCCAATCGGTCACGTCTATTTGCATTTAAAATGCACACAAAATTTACTCGAGCCTTTTCATATTATTCATAGAGCTAACTCCTCTTGATGAGGGGTAAACATCATATGATTGTCTTATTACTGCTATTACTTAACGCCGCGTTATTAAATTCGCATGCCCCATTATGCGGGACATATCAATTTAATACGTAGGCTCTTTAATTAGAAAACGCGAACGTTAGAGCGTTCACAAAGTAACAACCGCAATTACTTAAGCATCTGGTAATTGTTCGCGTGATTGCGAGGGATTGCGGGACGGACGCTGCCGACGCTGCCACTTTCACAGATCTCCGAGACGTGTGAACGATCGCTATCGTCGAACTAGCTAGCCGACTTCGTCATGTCAATGGGATACTTACTACCCCATGCGTATCCTTGCGGGAGCACCAATTACGCGTGCGTGCGTGCGCGTGCACACACGTGGGCCCGCGAGTGACGCAACATGTTAATAATGCCATGAGTGTCTTTTTGAAATGCTGCAGCTGCAGCGCGCGGGATAATTAGTTTAAGCGGCGCGGTCGTTACACGCGAATCAGGCCTGGCGCGTTTTAGGGGAGGTGGACGCTCGTTAAACCGGCCTGCGAGCGACAGGAGCCGGCAGAAACCGGAATTCTATTCCTACGCGATCTATAATATTCAATAACAAATATGACCGGACAGCTTCGTACCTTCACGTCGCTTCGCGTCGCGTGCACACGTATTGCGCAGCGCGCGTTGCACGTGCGCATCCGCATCCGTGGCGCAACGTTGGCGTTGTCGAAACATATTCGTTCGTGCCCGGAGGAGTCGCTCGGTATCGTTGTCGGCAGTCAAAGCGACCGGCCATAGCTGGTCGGAGAAGTCTTGTCCGCGTGCCGAGAGTGCGACGAGCTCCCGTTCGACCCTTCGACGCGATGAACCGATTTGCGTTTGCCGCGAACGTGTCGCGCTCGACCTGCAGCTCGTTTTGTCTTTGCGTAATCCGGAGACGCACATCTTCGAGCCGAAGTACCGCGTTCGACATTTATACTTGAAGGGGTAGTTGGAGTAAATCAGAATAAATTTCTTTTTTTTAAGATTTAATTTAATTTAAATAATGGATTTACTAAAACCAGTCTTGTGGTTTCTTTAAATATAGATATATCCATTATATTTCAATTAAATTAAATCTTCCTCCAAAAAAACACATTTCGTAATCTAACAATGAGAACAAATTTTAGAAGATGACAAAAAATTATCAGTTGCGATTTTTTAATTCACAGTGTGGCTCCAAATTAGATTTCAATTTAATCAACATTAAATTTCAAGTTAAAGATCTGTTAAATTAGAATCCAAAAAATGAAATTTTATTGTGTCTAATGATTTACAAAGTATAGATAAAAAAATTCTTTTTCATTTATGATTAATCAGCAATTCGAAGTGCGTGTGGAGAATTACATATTTAAACAATCTACAGGTCATTGAAGCTATGATCTTTATGTTCTTTCAACTAAATGTTTTTAATAACTCCTAACTCTCATCGACCTCTGCCACTCGAGGACAAAACGTTCAATCGAACCTGTCATGAAATTTACGGTGGAAAAATGTCGTCTCTAAATTCAGCTGGGAAGATCTACATCCGGTGGCGAAGAAAAAAAAATAAAGCTGACGCCGGTGCCGCGATCCTTTGTTTCGCTACACATCGCCGAAACTATATATCAGTCGGTCTAAAAAAAGAACACAGGTGCTCCACCGACATCCCCGCGTTGCGATGTCGAAACGGTGTCACTCCCCGATCAAATATAGCCCTTTATTCCGCGAATACGCTACAAGCTCGAGCTCGTAAGTTCTATCTATAGGCGATTCGAAAGCGGACCGACGATACGTTGTATTGACGTGGAGACGGACCTCGTGAAACATGCATGCACGCGAGCTGCGACACGCGGCTCGTCACACTGACCTAGAATCGCGCCAAGAGAAAGAAGAGGGGCCCCCCCGGGCTTCTCAGGGGGATGATACAATGACGAACGCGCGCGTGGATTACCCGCCCCCGAAATGAGATTAGAAAGTCGCTGATCCGCGATCACAGTGGATACAGCAAGTGTTGAATCATCGTTCGCTTCTTCGACCAAAACTTCAATTTGAAATTTGAAGTCGATTCCATCAACGAAAGTTGATCGCAGATACTTTCGTCTCTGGTCGCAAGCTTTCAGCACCCGATAAATACTAAATTGATTTTTCCACGAAGAAAGAAACGTTTTCAAAGAGTTTTACCACTCGGTTGCGAATTGAATCGAGAAACTGTAAATTTAAGAGTAGTTCTCTGAAATCTCGTAAAACTGTATCGTGACGATGAAAAACTAGATATGGAAGAGAGTAACATTGCGAAACGTTGGTGATTGTACATTTAATACGTACGTTTTCTCGCGAATAAACGAACGATATGTTTTACTACAGGTTCGCACGCGAGACAAGTACCGGGGAAAATATTTTCTCTGACGCGACAAAAATATATTCATTGCGTCTTCTTGACTGTCTCTCGTTACGTTTGCGAGAAAGTGATGTTGATGCCTCTGTCAAACAGGTTGTAAAATAAATAGAAGGTATCGCAAATATCACGAAAAGACATATCACGTAGACAAATGGTAAAATTTACTCGTTGTAATTGTATATGTACGTAAATGACGATGTACGCAGTATTCTAAACGAATAATGTACATAATTGTCCCGGAAATACGTAACTATTAGCATTAAATGTGCAATTAAATCAGGGAAAATTTTTAAGAGAATGTTGCTGTGACTTCCAATAAATGTTGCTGTGATTTCCAATAAATTATTAAAATATACATTCCAATTAGATCCGAAATAAATAAAGAAATTATTTAAAGCAATTTTGAAAAGTTTATGAAGATTTCTGTTTCTCTCTCAACATTTAAATTAATTTATTCTCGAAATGCTGTAATTTACACGCGATAAAAACTAGTTCACATATTTAAACGTTTACATTAATGCAGTAATTTAAAAAGAATTCTAAATTACGGATTTTAACGGCAATTTTGCCATTCCCCGTTTCAACGCGAGTGATTTTATCGCGCGGAAACGAAGCTCGCCGACAAAACTCGATTGTTTAATCCGCATTTAATGACGGCGTCGGGGCTGATCCCCGATTGCGGAGCGTGAAAAACGACGAGCGTGACGTCGGAGCGACGTTGAATTACGCAACAAAATTATGCGCGATTAAAAAGACAAGAAAGTGACAGTAGAATTACATTTCGCATTTGACAATGTTATTTACAACGAGGAGAAATGTCCGAGTGCGTTCGAAGATCCGAAATGATTCCGTGTCTCCCGGACTTTCCTACCTTCGAGACATGGCTGGATATTATTATCATTAGTCGCTTATCGACTCTAACGAATCGTGCACGATAACGCCTGACCGATCGCGAGTGATTTATTTCCGGGAAGTCTTGAAGCACCCCCGGCCACGCATTAGTGCCTTCTCGCAAATCATTGCTTCACAAAATAATCACGCTTCACTACCGGCGCTCTCGGTTATATCGTCCCCCCTCACGAATCTCTCTTTTATAATATATTTTATTTTCATGGCAAAACTTCCGGGTATACTTTCACGCAAGGCTGCGCGACGTCATCTCGGCTAATTAGCGTGATTATTATTATGCAATCTCACGATGATAATGCTTTAACACGCATTGTGACATAACCATCGTCGGCCTTCGTTCTTCGACATTGAATCGCAGAAATTTAACTGCGACATAATTTCTAATCGCAATCATTTCTGAATGAGTTTACGTTTAATTGTAATCTGTAATTAACGATAAATATGTGCTTAATTGTAATTAATATAATAATAATTTATATGTTTAATTGTACATAATTATATGCTTGTTAAATTACTCGTTTATTTAATGCAACGTTAATTCCGTCGTTTGCAGGCAACAGAATGGTGGCTAAATGACATGTACATGTCCGTCCCGCTGGCCCTGCCAATTAACAGCAATCCCGGCGTGGCCGCGAAACCAAAGAGATTTGCAAACCAGCAGGAAGCCGCGATATTTCTCGCACGATTTCTCACCGAGCTGCTTAATTATCAAGAATTGCTAGACAGGTGAGATACCGCGATTTTCTGTAATTTTGCTCGTTCATGCTACATGATAATCCGAGATGTAACATTACACGTTGCAAGGTTTCCCTCCGCTACTGAATACAGCAGCGAATATGTCGGATATTCCATGTTAAACTCGGATGTAATGTAGAAGTTTCGCTTTAATCTACGATTTTGATAATTTCTTTACGACCGTCACTTTTACGATCCAATTCGTTATTCATTTGGAACGTCGCGTATTTTGGGACGATCATTGGTACCGAAGAGCGCAATGATTTACCAATAATCGAGGGAAAGACGCGACGAACCGACACGGCGACGTGCCGTTCTCGTCTCGTCGTTCTGGCCGAGGACAAAAAGAAGCCGCGCTGAAATCAATTTAGAGAGAGGACGTACGTCTGCGAGGAAATCCGGCTCGTAAGATCCATAGAAAGCGAGCATAAAGAGGAAAGGGACCCGCGAGAGAGAACGAGCGGACGTTCGCGAGCTCAAAGGATCCTCGGAATCCTGCATCCGGACGAGAGTAAGCTACGAGAGGAGAGAGTGTTCCTTTCTTTCAAAAACTAACGCAAATTCGCGATGGGGAGCGCCGCCACCGGTATTCTCAACGGCGAGCATATAGCTTATCTCGTCTCGCGTTTCTTTGAAATGAAATGAGATCGAATGGCGAGAATGTTGCAGGAAGTCGATCCTATCACTTTTCTCTTATTCCCCGGAAACTTATATTTTTCTAAAAAAAAATTTAAAGTCATGAATAAATAAATTGAATAAATCAGCACAGATAAATGCGATTAAGTGAGAATAAAGTGAGATTAAGGAAATTCACTGAAATTTCCTCGATTTTGTGACGACCTAAAAAGATATCAGAATCAATACTCGTGCACTCGAACGCTACTATTGTTCAAGTATATTAATTCGTACGGACTGTTTATAGGCTTTAACTCGTTCGTAACAAACAAACGTGCGCAGATGTGATTTACTGAAAGAGAGAATAAGCTCTGGATTTCGAATAGGTCCGGATTGGAGGTTGAACGTGTGAAATCCAAGGACGGCAAAACCATGCAGCCACTCTGCATGGCGCAACATTATCAAATATTTCGGACTTATCGGCGGCCTGGTATAAACGGCGACGAGCAAATTGTCCTGGATAGAGCGTCCTCCGGCGACCACATTATTGTCGCGCATCATAATCAAGTAGGATTCCAATATGGATAATATTGCACTGATACGAAATGATTGATGATAATTTCTATAGATTTTTACATTACATTCGTTAGTAGGTATTTTCAGAATTTACTTATCGATTAAGTTAATCGTAATTATATGTAGCAATTGATTTCTGTTCGATTATTTCTGAAAATTCAATCGACATGCTAAACTACTAAAAGTAATTATTAAACGATGTGATATCGGGAGAGGAGATATTTTATGGACCGTTGTATTGATTTTTGCTTGCCCGGTTACAGTTTTACAGCGTGCCTGTGAGGGCATCGGACCGAGGCCGGATCACAGAAATCGAATTAGTCCAACAGTTACTGAGGATCATGGAGACCAAAGCCGATCCTAGAACTCCGCCGGTCGGAATTCTCACGACCGCCAAGCGACCAGCTTGGGCGAAGGCGCGGGAAGAACTGATAAAAAGTGCGTATGACAATGTTTAAAGAAGTCCATTAAGAGTATAAGCATTCTAATCGCGAAAAGAACATCGTACTTTAACCATCTAATTCAGGAATTATCATACAGCGGATTTAAAAAAAAGAGCAGCGCGGTTATAGAATAATTATCTAAACTTTGACGATTAATAAAAATAAATATTGAAGCGGTTTAATTGGAGTACATGAGCTCCTAAATTTTTTAATTTTTTTATAAGAGAAGTTAAAATCTCTAGTTTTTATTATATCAAGTTTCTTCAGGGTATACCACTATTATCATCTTTATAGAATCTAGAAGAGTAGATAAAAAACTTTATTGAACCGTAACATGTAAAACATTCAGTTTCCTGCAGAGAATAAAAACCTAATTAGTTAATTCAGCTTCAGGCTATGATAAATAACGCGTTCCAATAACTACGCTTTCAAAATTGTGAAAATAATTACATCGCGTATAATCATATCATAGTTAATTTTGTTGATTTCCTTTCGAGATCTGTAAAATGTCACGTGCAAAATAAACGCTTCGTGCTTCGATAATTATCTGTTGTCAGTTAAACGATTTATTCACGACCTCTGCACTTGCGGTTTATTTTACTGTTAAAAGAGAGAGAGAGGGGGAAAGAGAGAAATATGATAATCCGGTTATCTAAAAAATATCTCCCATCTTTGGACGACCCTCGTCGCCACGTGCCCTCGCTATAATTATCCACTCGCGTTCACCGCTTCGCCAATATTCGCAATATTCCCATTAACTCCCTAACCCGACCTTACTCAACGAGAACCTACGACCCACCTACGCCTGCAAATCGAATGAACGGCCGACGCTAACGAACTAACGGCAACCCGCGTTCGCTCGTTGATTAATTAAAGGCAAGAACGTCGCGAAGACAACGGAGAGATTATAGTCGTCGTTAAAACAGTAAGATCTCAGTGTTTCATTCTAATCGATAAATGTGCTCCAATTTCATGTTTGCAGCTTAAGTTTTCCACGATAAAGCTACTTTGACTTATGTTACATAAATTTTTGATCGTCGCCTTTCCGCCTCGAAATGAAAAAAGATGATCTCGTCTATTTTCGAATCGCTCTGCGAAAATTAATAAAACTTTTTAAGATATAAAGATTGTGAGCATATAGATATTTCAGATCGACTCGAAACTTAATTTAACATCCAATACTCAAATCCGAAGTGAAGTAAGTGGAATGAAACTTTCTAATACTTTTCATTTGATTCCTATTATTATTGCAACGATTCTTTATTATCGCCTCTCATCTTTGTAATATCACGCGGGCGAAAATCGTTCCATCGCCTGAATTAACGAGTCGGCAAAACGGCTTTTAGACGAGCGCAATCGTCACAATCTGGAGCTGTTGGAGCGCTGTCTCTGCGTCGTTTGCATCGACGACGACGTGCTGCCGACTACGTTTAACAATCCCATGAAGAAGGAAGACCGATGGATCGGCGACCGAGATTACGCGAACGTGCTTCATCATGCTCTTCACGGCGGAGGATCCCGGCACTTGGGTGCGAATCGCTGGTTCGACAAGACTTTCCACGCTATCCTCGGCAAGGTACGTTTAATGGATGTATATTTAAACTATTACGGTCGACAGTCTATTTGCGAGATTTAAGTCTCGTATTTATAGCGTGATTTTTTTTTATTGGCACAATGAAGCTACACTTGTATAACTTTAGTCATTTTTCTCGCCTCGAAACAAAAAGATTTCGCCTATTTTCAAATTGCTACGAAAGCCAATCAGTTTTTTGAAATATAAAAATTATGAGAGTGTACAATATGTAGATATTTCAAATCAATTTGAATTTCAATCTATAATAAATCTATTTGAATTTAATTGTTTAATTTAATATTGCATCCAATATTTAATTTTAAAATGAACTAAATAAGAATTGAATTCTTTAATATTTTGCATTGCAATCTAATTGAGACCCGAGTGCGCTCGGCATGATGAATGTTTGATGAAGTTCTCTATCATGTAAACTGAGGAAACGCATAGCGCGATGCCAAATGATATGTTTATGGCGGACAAAGCAGCTTCCCGAGAAACCCCCCAATCGGCAACAATCCCACGACAGTATGTTTTCCACGGATACGCTCGGCCAAATTGAACTTATCACTTTCACCGCTGCCAAGATGACTCTTCGATTTGATTGGTGTCAGGGTTCACGGGCGAAATCGCCGTTCGTGAACTGAACGCGACGTTGCGGCATACGTTGCGCTTTCATATGCCGCACGACGGAATGTGTTGTTTAACCCCTTCCTCGCCGGAACATTTCTACGAACGATAAAAATAGTTCCGCGCATTCGTGTCTACCTCCGTATCGTGTCTCATTTACTATGGATCAGTTAATTAATCTTTCATGACGGAGATATCGCTACAGCTTCATTATTTATTAATCATGTTGCGTAAATGAACGAGATTGTTTGATCAATCATTTTCTCTCTTTTAGCCGTTCGCATCATTTATTAATGCGCGATAATAACAGTATGTAAACGAACAATACAATTGGCTTTGTATAACAGTAACAATAATTGGCTTTGTATAACAATAGCAGCAAATATCAACGGATGACTTATAAATTTTAATTATTTGATGTATGTATATATCTGTCGCGTATATTTTTATATTACCCGTATTTAACAGACAGTATTTTCATATTAGCATATTATATTTTTTAATTTTCACAAGAATAAATATATAATTAATATTTATATATGTTTTACTTCCCGTAGATTTATTCATCGTTTCTGCATTTAAAAAAAGATTGTCATTTCTGAATACGAATGAAGCAGAATTTTATTCAATTTTGTCATTTATGCTTTACTTATATCCTTGTCGCAAGACCATTTTCCATGAAGCGTTATTTTTCTGATCCATGATTGTTTTTGACATTTTAAAAATAGACTGTTATTTCTCGAATGAAGCAAAATTCTATTCAATTTTTTCGTTTATATATGCTTTACTTATATCCTTGCCTCAAGACTATTTCCCATGAAACGCTATTTTTCTGATCCATGATCGTTTCTGACATTTCAAAGATAAACTGTTATTTCTCGACACGAATGAAGCAGAATTCTATTTTGTCGTTTGTAGTTTATTTAATCCTTGCCCGAAGACTACGTTCTACTACCTTTTTATCAATGATTGTTCTGCAAACACAGGATGGAATGTGGGGATTGACTTACGAGCATTCCGCGGGCGAAGCACCGGCCGTCTTCAAGGCGTTCGAGGACATAACGGAGAAAGTGGACTCCATGTCGCCGCCGGACGAGAATTTGGTACCCTCGCATCTGCCGGCGCCCGAAAAGCTGGAGTGGTGCCTCACCGAGCAAAGTTTGAACGACATCCGAGAGGCCATGATGAACTTCGATGCGTAAGTAATTCTGAAAAGAGAAAAAGGATCGAATCGTTAGAAGAAGAAAAACTTATTGTTTATTTCCATCTGCGACCAAAACACAACTCTTGAAGATTGTTACAGAAAAATTAACTGTTGAAAACATGACATCCTGTCGCTAAAGTCTGCAATTATATTTTTTCTTGTGTTTCAGGCTGGTCGAAGATTTGGACCTCTGTATTCTGTGGTTCGAAGATTACTCGAAGGAATTCATCAAGACTTGCAGAATCAGTCCGGACGCGTACATACAATTAGCGCTCCAGCTTGCATATTTCAGGTGAAATTGATCGGAAATGAAGAATTTTCCTTTAATTTCTACATTTTATACACAAAGACTGTTTTCTCCTGTTGATTGATTTCTTCGCGCGGACAGCATATTTATATTACTCAAAATATTTCGGTTTACGGAATACGGCTATGTACAATTTGATATGATAGCAAAATCAGTTTCAGGAATAGAATCTTATATGAAAGATTTCTTTCCATTTCCATTATCATGTGAAGAAAGCCCAGAAAGTAATAGTCAAGTTTCACTGATATGGTCTCGCGGTGTTCGCAGACTCCACGGGAGATTGGTCGCCACTTACGAGAGCGCCGGTATCCGGAGATTTGCGTTGGGTCGCGTGGACTGCATCCGAGCCGCCAGTCCGGAAGCGATGGCGTGGGCGAAGGCCATGTGCCAGGGGGATCCGCACGGTCAGCTAAACCAGCCGAACAACGCCGTGGACGGGAGCCCCAAAAGAGTTCAGTTCACCATTTACAGTGTAACTGAAACTTGGCATTTTTCCTATGCGATTCTCGTGTCGTGTAATACACACAGCTCGAGTACACTCGACAGAACTGCGACAAGGTCGAGCGGAATGCGTTTACCTACTTTACTTTTCTCCAATCTCGCTTTAATTCTTTAAGCGCTCCCTGCCGTTCTTCTTTTGTAAATAGAAATAAATTTTATTTCGTACGGATTATTTTGTAAGTTCTGTGATATAATTTGTGGTAATTTATGGCTAATTTAATTAGGACAGTTAATTTGCGCAAGATAACGAAACCTTGGCGACATTTTGCTGAATACGCTGGTCTCAAGGAAATTATATAATAGTACAATCTTTGAGCACTTGCAAAATTTTCACGACCCGATGGATCGCGTTAAAAATGCTACTTTCCAAAATCTTATTTCGAGCACTTACTTTTACTACGTAGTAACTTCACCAAGTAGCAAATTATATTGTAGCAAATCGTAGTAAAGTACAATCGCGTGTTCAAAGATATTTCGTTCATTGATTTCACGATGCGTCTTTTGCAGTGCTACGAAAAGTTTCTGAGCGGTTGGTCGTATTGCCCGCTTGCATTGCCAAATGCGTCCACCTATGAGAAGGTTTCGGTATAATATCTACGCTGCTTCGTTTCCGTATATAAACAGAGTTTCTTGTCCTACATTATTATCAAAATTACATATTTTTTTCATTTAGATTATATCATATCGTTTCTATTATAATCTATTTTTGTCATTAAATATTTATGTATGTTTATGTGATATTTTACAATTTTGGTTTTGTATCGACAATATATTTATGTGATATTTTTGCAATTACGATTTTGTATCGACATACATTACGTTACGTGTATATATGTATATATATTACACTATGCTTCAGCTGGTCGTTATCTATATAAGGTGCACAAAGTCATCGGTGTGTAGAAATATGTACGAGTTTCTGTGCCAGTAAATGTTATTCTTATGTAATTTATGTGTTATATTGAAAGATGTTTTTTTTTTAGATTATATCTAAATAACGCTTCTATTTTTCCTTGCGTTTATATTTTCTCAAAGTACAAAAGCTACAAAACGCGAAAGAGGGATACCGCAAATACGAAAACCATTGTATAAGATCCGCAAGTTTGGCCGGGCGAAAGAAAAAATAAGGAACCCCCGAGGAAAAGGCAATCAATTAGTCCGGGCCGCCGGCTCAGTTCGCTTGTCCTTCGCGATCGAGTATTTGCACGATTCTCGAGAGGCACCCGGGCAAGTTCCGCGGGGATATTCCGTTTGTTTCCCTTACACGGTTCACCCTCGTTCAGGAAATACTGTGGCAACGAGCTGTTGTTTCTCATTTACCGCGCTTGGTTTTCCCCTTTAGCTAGAATGTTGTCTTAGCCGCTCTATTTCTCCTCCCTCTTGCTCATAGTATAACAGTTGAACTCTCTACAATATTCCTTCAATATTTGCGAATATATCTTCTTTAAAATTTTTACGATAACAATTCTCAAATTTACTTGACTAGTTGATTCCCGTAAGCTTATTTTCCTTATTTTAAGAAAATTATTATTTTATCTTCCGTTTAATATAATTATTTAATTTGCGATTTCTTGAATTTTATTTAATATTTAACATCTCAAAAATTGATTTAATAAACGTTGATTATCTTCACGCTCGATGTTGCTTTTCACAATTTTCACAGTTTTCAAAAGCAATAAGTTCATCACAGTGCCGTCTACTTCACAAAATAATAATAGCTGCAGAAATAAAATGTACTATTCATAAAAATCGGAATATCATGAAAAGGAAGTCACGGTACAAATTAGCGCAATTAGATGCGGAAAGATTCGCGAAAGATTTAAAATTTATTAAAATATTCATTAGAATAGAAAATTCAGCTGATTAAAATCAATGGAGCGTACCGATTCCTTCGTGATTTCTCCGAGCTCTTTGTCTATCTTCGGTATGTGTGTCGGGAAGATCTTCGTCGAATGAAGACGCGAATGATCGATCGCGTTGGATTCAATTGAACGTTGCTTCCGGCTCGCTTCCCCAGGCGGAAAGGATCAAGGAGCTGTTCGATCTGGCGGTGCAGAGGCAGACGAAGGAGATGAACGACAACATACATGGCCAGGGAATCGACAACCACCTGATGGGGCTGCGTTACGCGGCGAAGGAGGCTGGCGAGCCGATCCCGGAGATCTTCACGGACGAGGCTTACGCGATCATTAATCATTTCGCCCTATCGACGTCACAGGTCAGTGATCAGGGTCGGTCCACTGGTTCGAGTCATCATCAGCGCAGATTTTGCAAAATTCATGACATCATTGTTTTTAGCTGATATGAGTGCATATTTCGCAAATTCCCTGTAATAATAAAGTATGTATTTATAACATTTAAAAAATAAGACGGCACAAGCTCGAAATTATTGGATTTTCCGCGAAAAACAAGATAACAGGTCGCAGATAGTTTGAAATCTATTTTTGGCGAGAACGTTCCACTTCTTTATAATTACTGTTACTACGCCGATGAGCACTACAAAAATCATTATTTAAAGTGGTCTATCACGAAATATAAGTCAAGATCCCGGACATGCCGTAAGCATATTTATAAATGTACTTTATGACTCGGACAGCTCGAGGTCGACGCGATACGAGTTTGTTTAAGAAGAAAAGTTACGTAACTGATTTACGTCTTAAGAGGGCACGATCTTAATTAACATAGAAATATATTCACTCGTTATTCCAACGTGACGTTTATAATAATCAAATATTAGCAGGATATTTCCTCGGTAGATACATTCTGCGAGATTCAAATCTCTCCTTCGATTCGTTAATTCCCTAATTAACGCTAAAAGAAATGAAGATATATCTTTCTTAACGCAGTAGCGGCTACCGAATCATCGTTAAAAAAAAGAAACAGGGATACATTTTTGTGGCTAACGGCGTGACGCTTTTTTTTAAATAAAGGTAAGATTTGTCCCGCAGGTGACGACGAAGATGGACGTGATCGTCGGCTACGGGCCGGTGGTGCCGGACGGCTACGGGTGCGCCTACAACGTGAGGAAGAACGGCTTCATCTTCTCGGTCTCGGCCTTCCACAGCGACGGCAGGACCAGCGCGATGCAATTCGCGCAAACGCTTGAGCAGAGTCTGCGGGACATGGCGGCTATGATAAAGAATTCGAAGAAGTGATAGGCGCGCGCACCGTGATAGCTTCGCGAATACCTTGAGCCGCGAAACGCGGCACACGCTTCCCACCGCGAGGGGGGGTGAGATAGAGGAACGTCGAGCTTGTCGCGCATCGCACGAGGGTGGTTCGAAACGCACATTTCGGACCCGTAAGATGCACGAACGAATGACGTCGAGGCCACTTTCCTTCCTTACGATGTCTCTCGAGATATTCCGTTCGGGAAGTTCGCGTAAATGCGAAGCGACCGGAGAATACGGGAGAGAGAGCATTTTTTTCTTCTTTTCGTCATTCCGTCGTTTAATTTCTCGCGATAAGTTTAGCTAATTTTAAACTCCGTTCGAGCGAAGTGAAAAGCACGATTTTCGAAGCACCCTTGCATGAAGTCATGTACGAAAGTATAACTTGTCGCGTAGTGACTTAATTAAGGAGCGCGAGCGTAGACGTAACGCAAGAAAGTTTTATCAACTTGCTTCCGCGCAACTTTTTAGATATATCGTTGATTTGATATTATCCCTACGGAATATACAGAAGAAAGAGAAGTAAAATTAGCGAAGAGGAAAAGCGGCGCCGAAACGCGTGAGCTTGTCGGAAGCTGTCGTAATTCGTAAGGTGTCCTTCGTTGTATGGGCTGAAATTATACTAGCGAATCTCTCGTTGTCTGTTTTCTAAAGGAATACGTACAAAACGCACACACACACACACACACACCCCCCAGTGAGAAATGATCGCTCAAATCGATGTCGAATTGACATCGATTCCGATGTCTTTTGCATCGAAAAGGTATCAATTCGACGTCTTTTCGATCATTATTTCTCACTGGGACACACACACACACACACATACGCATATACACATACACGCGCGTTTACATAACGTCGTTCGCGGTGACAGCGAATTAAAAATCCTTCAGCGGTAGTTGTCG